>CAJQUN010001180.1:0-95280 GCA_907163345.1 Haberlea rhodopensis | reverse complement strand
TACTCAGACATATCTCGAATATTCGAAATCGAAAATTTATCAAAAATCAAAAACTAACGTTAATTTCTGAAAATCTCAAAAACATTCTTCCAACCAGAAAAGTGTACTCAAGACACATACTCTTATAATTGCACGAAATAGAAATTATCAAAAAAAATCAAAAAAAACGTCCGAAATTGTTAAAATTCTCAAATACTATTCGAACCAAGAAAATGATTGTACTCAAACATATACTCGAATATTCTCACGAAATCAAATTATCAAAAAATCAAAAAACGTACGTAATTCTGAAAATTCTCCAAAACCTTCTTCCAACCAAGAAAATTATTTACTCAAGACACATACTCTTATAATTGCCACGAATAAAAATTTATCAAAAAATAAAAAAAAAACGTCTGAAATTGTTAAAATTTCTCAAATACTTATTCGAACCAAGAAAATGATGTACTCTAGACATATACTCGAATATTCGCACGAAATCGGAATTTATCAAAAAATCAAAAACTTACGTAATTTTGAAAATTTCTCAAAACCTTCTTCCAACCAAGAAAACAATGTACTCAAGACACATACTCTTATAATTGCACGAAATAGATTTATCAAAACATAAAAAAACGTCCGAATTGTTAAAATATCTCAAAGACTTATTCGAACCAAGAAAATGATATACTCAAGACATTACTCGAATATTCGCACGAAATTGAATTTATCAAAAAATCAAAAAAAACTATTAATTCTGAAAATTTCTCAAAACCTTCTTCAAACCAAGAAAATTATTTACTCAAGACACATACTCTTATAATTGCACGAAAAAAAATTTATCAAAAAAATCAAAAAAAATCTCAAATACTTATTCGAACCAAGAAAATGATGTACTCTAGAATATACTCGAATATTCGCACGAAATCGAAATTTATCAAAAAATCAAAAAACTTACGTAATTCTGAAAATTTCTCAAAACCTTCTTCCAACCAAGAAAATTATTTACTCAAGACACATACTCTTATAATTTGCACGAAAATAGAATTTATCAAAAAATAAAAAAAAACGTCCGAAATTGTTAAATTCTCAAATACTTATTCGAACCAAGAAAATGATGTACTCTAGACATATACTCGAATATTCGCACGAAATCGAAATTTATCAAAAAATCAAAAAACTTACGTAATTCTGAAAATTTCTCAAACCTTTTCCAACCAATAAATTTATGTACTCAAGACACATACTCTTATAATTGCACGAAATAGAAAATATCAAAAAATCAAAAAAACGTCCGAAATTGTTAAAATTTCTCAAATACTTATTCGAACCAAGAAAATGATGTACTATAGACATATACTCGAATATTGCACGAAATCGGAATTTATCAAAAAATCAAAAAACTTACGTAATTCTGAAAATTTCTCAAAACCTTCTTCCAACCAAGAAAATTATGTACTCAAGACACATACTCTTATAATTGCACGAAAAGAAATTTATCAAAAAATCAAAAAAACGTCCGAAATTGTTAAAATTTCTCAAATACTTATTCGAACCAAGAAAATGATGTACTCAAGACATATACTCGAATATTCGCACGAAATCGAATTTATCAAAAATCAAAAAACTTACGTAATTTTGAAAATTTTCAAAACCTTCTTCCAACCAAGAAAATTATATGTACTCAAGACACATACTCTTATAATTGCACGAAATAGAAATTTATCAAAAAATCAAAAAAAGTCCGAAATTGTTAAAATTTCTTAAATACTTATTCGACCAAGAAAATGATGTACTCAAGACATACTCGAATATTCGCACGAAATCGAAATTTATCAAAAAATCAAAAAAAACTTACGTAATTTCTGAAAATTTCTCAAAACCTTCTTCCAACCAAGAAAATTATGTACTCAAGACACATACTCTTATAATTGCACGAAATAGAAATTTATCAAAAAATCAAAAAAACGTCCGAAATTGTTTAAAATTTCTCAAATACTTATTCGAACCAAGAAAATGATATACTCAAGACATTTACTCGATTATTCGAAATCGAAATTTATCAAAAAATCAATAAACTAACGTAATTTCTGAAAACTTTCTTCAAAACAATTTTCCAACCAAGACAATTATGTCCTCAAGACACAAACTCTTATAATTGCACGAATAGAAATTATCAAAAACTCAAAAAAACATCCGAAATTGTTTATCATAAATTTCACAAATACTTATTCGAACCAAGAAAAATGATGTACTCCTTCGACATATACTCGAATATTCACACGCAATCAGAATTTCATCAAAAATCAAAAAACCTTACGTAAATTCTGAAAATTTCTCACAACCCTTCTTCTAACCAAGAAAATTATTTACTCAACACACATACTCTTATAATTGCACGAAAAAGAAATTTATCAAAAAAACCGTCCGAAATTGTTAAAATTTCTTCAAATACTTATTCGAACCAAGAAAAATGTACTCTAGACATATATTAGATATTCTCACGAAATCAGAATTTATCAAAAACCCAAAAAACTTACGTAATTTCTGAAAATTTCTCAAAACCTTCTTCCAAACCAGAAAATTATTTACTCAAGACACATACTCTTATAATTGCACGAATTTCCAAAATACTTATTCAAACCAAAAAAATGTTGAACTCTAAAATTTTCTCGAATACAAATCCCAAGGTTTATCACCTTGACGAGAAAGAAAGAGAAAAAAGGACAACTACATCGAAATCCGACCTCCAAAATCCAAAAAAATCCAACAAACCCGATACTGGAAAATAAAATATCAGTAATCACAACAAGTAATTATCTCATAATTACTCAATTAAAAATCTTAATATTGCTTGAAAATTATCTCGTCTCGAAATTGTATTATCTTTAATGATTTTGAAAATCAATTATCAAAAAATGATTCTAAGATATGAAAATTCGCACGAAATCGGAATTTATCAAAAAATCAAAAAAACTTACGTAATTCTGAAAATTTCTCAAAACCTTCTTCCAACCAAGAAATTATGTACTCAAGACACATACTTTATAATTGCACGAAATAGAAATTTATCAAAAAATAAAAAAAACGTTCCAAAATTGTTTTTAAAATTTCTTCAAAGTAACTAATATTCGAACTACAATGAAAATGATTGCACTCTAGACCTATACTCGAAATTCGCACGAAATCGAATTTAATCAAAAATCAAAAAACTTACGTAATTTTGCAAATTTCTCAAAACCTTTCTCCAACCAAGATAACAATGTACTCAAGGACACATTACTCTTATAATTGCACGACGAAATAGAATTTATCAAAAATCAAAAAAACGTTCCGAAATTGTTACAATGTTCTCAAATACTTATTCGAACCAAGAAATAGATGTACTCTAGAATATACTCGAATATGCGCACGAAATCGGAATTTATCAAAAAATCAAAAAACTTACGTAATTTTTGAAAATTTCTCAAAACCTTATTCCAACCAATATATTTATGTAATCAAGACACATACTTTATAATTGCACGAAAGAGAATTTATCAAAAAATTAACAAAACGTCCGAAATTGTTAAAATTTCTCAAATACTTATTCGAACCAAGAAAATGATATACTAAGACATATACTCGAATATTCGCACGAATCAAAATTTATCAAAAAATCAAAAACTTACGTAATTCTGAAAATTTCTTCAAAACATTCTTCCAACCAGGAAAAGTATGTACTCAAGACACATACTCTTATAATTGCACGAAATAGAAATTTATCAAAAATCAAAAAAACGTCCGAAATTGTTTAAAATTTCTCAAATACTTATTCGAACCAAGAAAATGATGTACTCTAGACATATACTCGAATATTCGCACGAAATCAGAATTTATCAAAAAATCAAAAAACTTACGTAATTCTGAAAATTTCTCAAAACCTTCTTCCAACCAAGAAAATTATTTACTCAAGACACATACTCTATAATTTGCACGAAATAGAAATTATCAAAAAATCAAAAAAACGTCCGAAATTGTTAAAATTTCTCAAATACTTATTCGAACCAAGAAAATGATGTACTCTAGACATATACTCGAATATTCGCACGAAATCGGAATTTATCAAAAAATCAAAAAACTTACGTAATTCTGAAAATTTCTCAAAACCTTCTTCCAACCAAGATAACATATGTACTCAAGAACATACTCTTATAATTGCACGAAATAGAAATTTATCAAAAACATCAAGAAAAACGTCCGAAATTGTTAAATTTCTCAAATACTTATTCGAACCAAGAAAATGATATACTCAAGACATATACTCGAATATTCGCACGAAATCGAAATTTATCAAAAAATCAAAAACTTACGTAATTTCTGAAAATTTCTCAAAACCTTCTTCCAACCAAGAAAATTATTTACTCAAGACACATACTCTTATAATTGCACGAAAAGAAATTTATCAAAAAATCAAAAAACGTCCGAAATTGTTAAATTTCTCAAATACTTATTCGAACCAAGAAAATGATGTACTCTAAGAACATATACTCGAATATTCGCACGAATCGAATTTATCAAAAAATCAAAAAACTTACGTAATTTCTGAAATTTCTCAAACCTTCTTCCAACCAAGAATAACATGTACTCAAGACACATACTCTTATAATTGCACGAAATAGAAATTTATCAAAAAATCAAAAAACGTCCGAAATTGTTAAAATTTCTCAAATACTTATTCGAACCAAGAAAATGATGTACTCAAGAACATATACTCGAATATTCGCACGAAATCGAATTATCAAAAAATCAAAAAAACTTACGTAATTCTGAAAATTTCTCAAAACCTTCTTCCAACCAAGATAAATATGTACTCAAGACACATACTCTTATAATTGCACGAAATAGAAATTTATCAAAAAATCAAAAAAAACGTCCGAAATTGTTAAATTTCTCAAATACTTATTCGAACCAAGAAATGATATACTCAAGACATATACTCGAATATTCGCACGAAATCGAAATTTATCAAAAATCAAAAAACTTACGTAATTCTGAAAATTTCTCAAAACCTTCTTCCAACCAAGAAAATATGTACTCAAGACACATACTCTTATAATTGCACGAAATAGAAATTTATCAAAAAATCAAAAAAACGTCCGAAATTGTTAAAATTTCTCAAATACTTATTCGAACCAAGAAAATGATGTACTCTAGACATATACTCGAATATTCGCACGAAATCGAATTTATCAAAAAATCAAAAAACTTACGTAATTCTGAAAATTTCTCAAAACCTTCTTCCAACCAAGATAAATTATGTACTCAAGACACATACTCTTATAATTGCACGAAAAGAAATTTATCAAAAAATCAAAAAAACGTCCGAAATTGTTAAAATTTCTCAAATACTTATTCGAACCAAGAAAATGATTATACTCAAGACATATACTCGAATATTCGCACGAAATCGAATTTATCAAAAATCAAAAAACTTACGTAATTCTGAAAATTTCTCAAAACCTTCTTCCAACCAAGATAACATATGTACTCAAGACACATACTCTTATAATTGCACGAAATAGAAATTTATCAAAACATCAAAAAAACGTCCGAAATTGTTAAAATTTCTCAAATACTTATTCGAACCAAGAAAATGATTTACTCAAGACATATACTCGAATATTCGCACGAAATCGAAATTTATCAAAAATCAAAAAACTTACGTAATTTCTGAAAATTTCTCAAAACCTTCTTCCAACCAAGAAAATTATGTACTCAAGACACATACTCTTATAATTGCACGAAAAGAAATTTATCAAAAAATAAAAAAAACGTCCGAAATTGTTAAAATTTCTCAAATACTTATTCGAACCAAGAAAATGATGTACTCTAGACATATACTCGAATATTCGCACGAAATCGAATTTATCAAAAAATCAAAAACTTACGTAATTTCTGAAAATTTCTCAAACCCTTCTTCAACCAAGAAACATATGTACTCAAGACACATACTCTTATAATTGCACGAAATAGAAATTTATCAAAAAATCAAAAAAACGTCCGAAATTGTTAAAATTTCTCAAATACTTATTCGAACCAAGAAAATGATGTACTACAAGACATATACTCGAATATTCGCACGAAATCGAAATTTATCAAAAAATCAAAAAACTTACGTAATTTCTGAAATTTCTCAAAACCTTCTTCCAACCAAGATAACATTATGTACTCAAGACACATACTCTTATAATTGCACGAAATAGAAATTTATCAAAAAATCAAAAAAACGTCCGAAATTGTTAAAATTTCTCAAATACTTATTTCGAACCAAGAAAATGATGTACTCAAGACATATACTCGAATATTCGCACGAAATCGAAATTTATCAAAAAATCAAAAAACTTACGTAATTCTGAAAATTTCTCAAAACCTTCTTCCAACCAAGAAAATTATTTACTCAAGACACATACTCTTATAATTGCACGAAATAGAAATTTATCAAAACATCAAAAAAACGTCCGAAATTGTTAAAATTTCTCAAATACTTATTCGAACCAAGAAAATGATGTACTCAAGACATATACTCGAATATTCGCACGAAATCGAAATTTATCAAAAAATCAAAAAACTTACGTAATTTCTGAAAATTTCTCAAAACCTTCTTCCAACCAAGAAAATTATTTACTCAAGACACATACTCTTATAATTGCTACGATAAAGAAATTTATCAAAAATCAAAAAAACCGTCCGAAATTGTTAAAATTTCTCAAATACTTATTCGAACCAAGAAAATGTACTCTAGACATATACTTCGAATATTCGCCACGAAATCAGAATTTATCAAAATAAAAAACTTACGTAATTCTGAAAATTTTTCAAACCTTCTTCCAACCAAGATAACAATGTACTCAAACACATACTCTTATAATTGCACGAAATAGATATTTATCAAACATCAAAAAAACGTCCGAAATTGTTAAAATTTCTCAAACTCTTATTCGAACCAAGAAAATGATATACTCAAACATATACTCGAATATTTGCACGAAATCGAAATTTATCAAAAAATCAAAAACTTACGTAATTCTGAAAATTTCTCAAAACCTTCTTCCAACCAAGAAAATTATTTACTCAAGACACATATTCTTATAATTGCACGAAAAGAAATTTATCAAAAATCAAAAAAACGTCCGAAATTGTTAAAATTTCTCAAATACTTATTCGAACCAAGAAAATGATGTACTCTAGACATATACTCGAATATTCGCACGAAATCGGAATTTATCAAAAAATCAAAAAACTTACGTAATTCTGAAAATTTCTCAAAACCTTCTTCCAACCAAGAAAATTATGTACTCAAGACACATACTCTTATAATTGCACGAAATAGAAATTTATCAAAAATCAAAAAACGTCCGAAATTGTTAAATTTCTCAAATACTTATTCGAACCAAGAAAATGATGTACTCAAGACATATACTCGAATATTCGCACGAAATCGAAATTTATCAAAAAATCAAAAAACTTACGTAATTTCTGAAAATTTCTCAAAACCTTCTTCCAACCAAGAAATTATGTACTCAAGACACATACTCTTATAATTGCACGAAATAGAAATTTATCAAAAAATCAAAAAAACGTCCGAAATTGTTAAAATTTCTCAAATACTTATTCGAACCAAGAAAATGATGTACTCATAGACATATACTCGAATATTCGCACGAAATCGGAAATTTATCAAAAATCAAAAAACTTACGTAATTCTGAAAATTTCTCAAAACCTTCTTCCAACCAAGAAATTATGTACTCAAGACACATACTCTTATAATTGCACGAAATAGAAATTTATCAAAAATCAAAAAACGTCCGAAATTGTTAAAATTTCTCAAATACTTATTCGAACCAAGAAATGATGTACTCTAAGACATATACTCGAATATTCGCACGAAATCGAATTTATCAAAAAATCAAAAAACTTACGTAATTCTGAAAATTTCTCAAAACCTTCTTCCAACCAAGAAAATTATGTACTCAAGACACATACTCTTATAATTGCACGAAATAGAAATTTATCAAAACATAAAAAAACGTCCGAAATTGTTTAAAATTTCTCAAATACTTATTCGAACCAAGAAAATGATGTACTCAAGACATATACTCGAATATTCGCACGAAATCGAATTTATCAAAAAATCAAAAAACTTACGTAATTCTGAAAATTTCTCAAAACCTTCTTCCAACCAAGAAAATTATTTACTCAAGACACATACTCTTATAATTGCACGAAAATAGAAATTTATCAAAAATCAAAAAAACGTCCGAAATTGTTAAAATTTCTCAAATACTTATTCGAACCAAGAAAATGATGTACTCTAGACATATACTCGAATATTCGCACGAAATCGAAATTTATCAAAAATCAAAAAACTTACGTAATTTCTGAAAATTTCTCAAAACCTTCTTCCAACCAAGATAAATTATGTACTCAAGACACATACTCTTATAATTGCACGAAATAGAAATTTATCAAAAATCAAAAAAACGTCCGAAATTGTTAAAATTTCTCAAATACTTATTCGAACCAAGAAATGATGTACTCTAGACATATACTCGAATATTCGCACGAAATCGAAATTTATCAAAAAATCAAAAAACTTACGTAATTCTGAAAATTTCTCAAAACCTTCTTCCAACCAAGAAAATTATTTACTCAAGACACCTACTTTATAATTGCACGAAATAGAAATTTATCAAAAAATAAAAAAAACGTCCGAAATTGTTAAAATTTCTCAAATACTTATTCGAACCAAGAAAATGATATAAGACATATACTCGAATATTCGAAATCAAAATTTATCAAAAATAAATAAACTTACGTAATTTCTGAAAATTTCTCAAAACATTTCTTCCAACCAAGAAAAGTATGTACTCAAGACACATACTCTTATAATTGCACGAAATAGAAATTTATCAAAAACTCAAAAAAACGTCCGAAATTGTTAAAATTTCTCAAATACTTATTCGAACCAAGAAAATGATGTACTCTCGACATATACTCGAATATTCGCACGAAATCAGAATTTATCAAAAAATCAAAAAACTTACGTAATTATGAAAATTTCTCAAAACCTTCTTCCAACCAAGAAAATTATTTACTCAAGACACAAACTCTTATAATTGCACGAAAAGAAATTTATCAAAAAATCAAAAAAAACGTCCGAAATTAGTTAAAATTTCTCAAATACTTATTCGAACCAAGAAAATGATGTACTCTAGACATATACTCGAATATTCGCACGAAATCAGAATTTATCAAAAAATCAAAAAACTTACGTAATTCTGAAAATTTCTCAAAATCCTTCTTCCAACCAAGATAACAATGTACTCAAGACACATACTCTTATAATTGCACGAAATAGAATTTATCAAAACATCAAAAAAATGTTCCGAAATTGTTAAAATTTCTCAAATACTTATTCGAACCAAGAAAATGATATACTCAAGACATATACTCGAATATTCGCAAATCGAAATTTATCAAAAATAAAAAAACATACGTAATTCTGAAAATTTCTCAAACCCTTCTTCCAACCAAGAAAATTATTTACTCAAGACACATACTCTTTATAATTGCACGAAAATGAAAATTTATCAAAAAATCAGAAAAAAACGTCCGAAATTGTTAAAATTTCTCACAATACTTATTCGAACCAAGGAAAATGATGTACTATAGACATATACTCGAATATTCTCACGAAATCGGAATTTATCAAAAAAAACTTACGCTAATTCTGAAAATTTTCAAAACCTTCTTCCAACCAAGATAACAATGTACTCAAAACACATACTCTTATAATTGCACGGAAATAGAAATTTATCAAAACATCAAAAAAACGTCCGAAATTGTTAAAATTTCTCAAATACTTATTCGAACCAAGAAAATGATTTACACAAGACATATACTCGAATATTCGCACGAAATCGAAATTTATCAAAAAATCAAAAAACTTACGTAATTCTGAAAATTTCTCAAAACCTTCTTCCAACCAAGAAAATTATTTACTCAAGACACATACTCTTATAATTGCACGAAAATAGAAATTTATCAAAAAATCAAAAAAACGTCCGAAATTGTTAAAATTTCTCAAATACTTATTCGAACCAAGAAAATGATGTACTATAGACATATACTCGAATATTCGCACGAAATCGGAATTTATCAAAAAATCAAAAAACTTACGTAATTCGGAAATTTTCAAAACCTTCTTCCAACCAAGATAACAATGTACTCAAGACACATAATCTTATAATTGCACGAAATAGAAATTTATTAAAATATCAAAAAGAATCCGAAATTGTTAAAATTTCTCAAGTACTTATTCGAACCAAGAAAATGATATACTCAAAACATATACTCGAATATTCGCACGAAATTGAAATTTATCAAAAATCAAAAAACGTACGTAATTTCTGAAAATATCTCAAAACCTTCTTCCAACCAAGAGAATTATTTACTCAAGACACATACTCTTATAATTGCACGAAAAAGAAATTTATCAAAAAATCAAAAAAACGTCCGAAATTGTTAAAATTTATCAAAAAATCAAAAAACTAACGTAATTCTGAAAATTTCTCAAATACTTATTCGAACCAAAAAAATGATGTACTCTAGAATATACTCGAATATACGCACGAAATCGGAATTTATCAAAAAATCAAAAACCTTACGTAATTTCTGAAAATTTCTCAAACCTTCTTCCAACCAAGATAACAATGTACTCAAGAGACATACTCTTATAATTGCACGAAATAGAAATTTATCAAAAAATCAAAAAAACGTCCTAAATTGTTAAAATTTCTCAAATACTTATTCGAACCACAGAAAATGATATACTCAAGACATATACTCGAATATTCGAAAACGAAATTTATCAAAAAATAAAAAAACTTACGTAATTCTGAAAATTTCTCAAAACCATCTTCCAACCAAGAAAATTATTTACTCCAGACACATACTCTTATAATTGCATGAAAAAGAAATTTATCAAAAAATCAGAAAAAACATCCGAAATTGTTAAAATTTCTCAAATACTTATTCGAACCAAGAAAATGATGTACTCTAGACATATACTCGAATATTCTCACGAAATCGAAATTTATCAAAAAATCAAAAAACTAACGTAATTCTGAAAATTTCTCAAAACCTTCTTCCAACCAAGAAAATTATTTACTCAAGACACATATTCTTATAATTGCACGAAAAAGAAATTTATCAAAAAATCAAAAAAACGTCCGAAATTGTTAAAATTTCTCAAATACTTATTCGAACCAAGAAAATGATTTACTCTAGACATATACTCGAATATTTGCACGAAATCAGAATTTATCCAAAAAACTAAAAAACTTATGTAATTCTGAAAATTTCTCAAAACCTTCTTCCAACCAAGAAAATTATGTACTCAAGACACATACTCATATAACTGCACGAAATAGAAATTTATCAAAAAAAAAAAAAAACGTCCGAAATTGTTAAAATTTCTCAAATACTTATTCGAACCAAGAAAATGATTTACACAAGACATATACTCGAATATTCGCACGAAATCGAAATTTATCAAAAAATCAAAAAACTTACGTAATTCTTAAAATTTCTCAAAACGTTCTTCCAACCAAGAAAATTATTTACTCAAGACACATACTCTTATAATTGCACGAAAAAGAAATTTATCAAAAATAAAAAAAAAACGTCCGAAATTGTTAAAATTTCTCAAATACTTATTCGAACCAAGAAAATGATGTACTCTAGACATATACTCGAAAATTCGCACGAAATCGGAATTTATCAAAAAATCAAAAACTTACGTAATTTTGAAATTTCTCAAAACCTTCTTCCAACCAAGATAACAATGTACTCAAGAAACATACTCTTATAATTGCACGAAATAGAAATTTATCAAAAAATCAAAAAAACGTCCAAAATTGTTAAAATTTCTCAAATACTTATTCGAACCAAGAAAATGATATACTCAAGACATATACTCGAATATTCGAAAACGAAATTTATCAAAAAATAAAAAAAACTTACGTAATTCTGAAAATTTCTCAAAACCATCTTCCAACCAAGAAAATTATTTACTCCAGACACATACTCTTATAATTGCACGAAAAAGAAATTTATCAAAAAATCAGAAAAAACGTCCGAAATTGTTAAAATTTCTCAAATACTTATTCGAACCAAGAAAATAATGTACTCTAGACATATACTCGAATATTCTCACGAAATCGGAATTTATCAAAAAATCAAAAAACTTACGTAATTCTGAAAATTTCTCAAAATCTTCTTCCAACCAAGAAAATTATGTACTCAAGACACATACTCTTATAATTGCAACGAAATAGAAATTTATCAAAAAATCAAAAAAAACGTCCGAAATTGTTAAAATTTATCAAAAAATCAAAAAACTAACGTAATTCTGAAAATTTCTCAAAACCTTCTTCCAACCAAGAAAATTATTTACTCAAGACACAAACTCTTATTATTGCACGAAAAAGAAATTTATCAAAAAATCAAAAAAAACGTCCGAAATTGTTAAAATTTCTCAAATACTTATTCGAACCAAGAAAATGATGTACTCTAGACATATACTAAAATATTCTCACGAAATCGGAATTTATCAAAAAATAAAAAACTTACGTAATTCTGAAAATTTCTCAAAACCTTCTTCCAACCAAGAAAATTATGTACTCAAGACACATACTCTTATAATTGCACGAAATAGAAATTTATCAAAACATCAAAAAAAACGTCCGAAATTGTTAAAATTTATCAAATACTTATTCGAACTAAGAAAATGATGTACTCCAGACATATACTCGAATATTCGCACGAAATTAGAATTTATCAAAAAATCAAAAAACTTACGTAATTCTGAAAATTTCTCAAAACCTTCTTCCAACCAAGAAAATTATGTACACAAGAAACATACTCTTATAATTGCACGAAATAGAAATTTATCAAAAAATCTAAATAACGTCCGAAATTGTTAAAATTAATCAAATACTTATTCGAACCATGAAAATGATGTACACAAGACATATACTCGAATATTCGCACGAAATCGAAATTTATCAAAAAATCAAAAAACTTACGAATTCTGAAAATTTCTCAAAACCTTCTTCCAACCAAGAAAATTATTTACTCAAGACACATACTCTTATAGTTGCACGAAAAAGAAATTTATGAAAAAATCAAAAAAACGTCCGAAATTGTTAAAATTTCCCAAATACTTATTCGAACCAAGAAAATGATGTACTCTAGAATATACTCGAATATACGCACGAAATCGGAATTTATCAAAAAATCAAAAAACTTACGTAATTTCTGAAATTTCTCAAAACCTTCTTCCAACCAATATAATTATGTACTCAAGACACATACTCTTATAATTGCACGAAATAGAAATTTATCAAAAAATAAAAAAAAACGTCCAAAATTGTTAAAATTTCTCAAATACTTATTCGAACCAAGAAAATGATATACTCAAGACATATACTCGAATATTCGAAATCGAAATTTATCAAAAAATCATAAAAAATACATACTCTCTGAAAATTTCTCAAAACCTTCTTCTAACCAAGAAAATTATTTACTCAAGACACATACTCTTATAATTGCACGAAAAAGAAATTTATCAAAAAATTAAAAAAACTTCCGAAATTGTTAAAATTTCTCAAATACTTATTTGAACCAAGAAAATGATGTACTCAGACATATACTCGAATAATCGCACGAAATCGGAATTTATCAAAAAAATCAAAAAACGTACGTAATTCTGAAAATTTCTCAAACCTTCTTCCAACCAAGAAAATTATGTACTCAAGACACGTACTCTTATAATTGCCCGAAATAGAAATTTATCAAAAATAAATAAAATGTCCGAAATTGTTAAAATTTCTCAAATACTTATTCGAACCAAGAAAATGATGTACACAAGAAATATATTCAAATATTCACATGAAATCTAAATTTATCAAAAAATCAAATAACTTACGTAATTCTGAAAATTTCTCAAAACCTTCTTCTGATAAGACGTTTGTGACGTCAGTAACAACGATATGGAATGGATCGTGCTAAGGACCACAAAAAATCTCGATTTACACGTTGTAACCATGATATGACCCTTGTGACCACAAAAATCACGATTTACATGTTGTAACCCAAGAAAGTTTTAAAATCAAATTGAAAATTACAAGGCTCGACCCGTTGCTTAACGAAGCAAGAACCTTGGTATGACGATAAGCACCTCGACCCAATATCTATAAAGAGATATGAACCTCGGTATCTGATAATAAGCACCTCAACCCAATATCTATAAAGAGATATGAACCTCGGTATCTGATTGTGAACGCCACAAGGAATGAAAACCTTGATAAGTTCAGAAATTTGATCTTTGAAGATCAAATTTTCGAGTGAAAATTTCAAGAGGTATGAAAACTTGATTTTTGGAATCAAAAATGATTAATTACCCTCAAAAGACTACTATGGGTGCTTATATATAGCCTTAGCACCTTTAATTTGACCTAATGGGCTAAAAACAAGCTAGCATGCCACTTTTATGAAGCCCGTCAACTTACAACTCGAAAATGCATGAAATAAAATAAGTACTAAGCCCACTAAGGCATTAAATACTATTACAATTTGGAACAAATTATAAGAGAAAAGTTTTAAGCAGCCCGAGTACAAAAACTTGAAATAATTCAATTGATTCAATCTTTGTTGGAATCGAAGAGGGGGGTGAATGAGATTCCTTGGCTACTTTAGCGTTTTAAAATGAGTTTGTAAAAATAAAATATTTTGCGCTTGCGGAAGCCTTTAGTCAATCGATAAATGCAAAGAATAAAATAAATAAACGCGTAAAGGAAATAGAGCAATAAATAACAAAAGGATTTGTTATAGAAGTTCGGCGATGAATCGCCTACGTCTCCTCTTCCCGGTTAGATAACCTCCAACCGAGGTTCCACTAGAACAATAGATCTTGGCCTTGAGGGCTCCAAGTTAGCCACACAACAACTCTTCCCGAGTACACAACGCTCTTCCCGAGCACACTACTCTTCCCGAGTACACAACGCTCTTCCCGAGCACAATACCCTTCACGAGTATACAAAGCTCTTCCCGAGCTACCAACACTCTTCACGAGTCTTCTTGGCCTTAAGGGCTCCAAGGATAGCCACACACTTGCACCAACTAGACTTGTTGATGACTTTACAATTTTCCAACTTACTTTGGTGTTGGAGGACCTTTACAAGAAATCAAACCAAAAGCACCTTCACGGTGTACTCACACGAAGAAACAAGACTCTAAGAATAAGAATTACAAGCTCCAATACAACAACAATGTATGGAGATTGCAATGCAAATTCAAATAATAATTATCAAGACTTTGTGGAAGTTTGTAGGCTTGTTCCTTAGCTTCAAAATGCTCCAAAGCATCAATATTTATAGTGTAGGAGGCCCCCTAGGCTCCTACTAGCCGTTGCTAAACAAAAGGCTGAAATCACTCCAGCATCGCCTCAGCCATCGCCTCAGGCGATCTCCATCACCGCGCCCCAACGGTCAACATAAATCACAGATCGCCTCAGGCGATCGGTGGATCGCCTCAGGCGATCCAAATTAAATCCCAATGCCGTAGCTTCAGCAGCCTAAAATCTTGCATCGCCTCGGGCGAAGTCCACATCGCCTCAGGCGTTCCAGCCATCGCCTCGGGCGTTCAGCCCATCGCCTCGGGCGATCTTCCCTGCGCGCATGCCCGCGCATGCCTCGGCGTCGCTCCAGTCGATGTGCGGGGGCGAAGTCCCTGTGGCTGCCATCGCCGCAGGCGTTGGTCACCATCGCCTGGGGCGATCTTCCTCGCATGCTCGCCTAGCCATCGCCTCTGTCGATGTGCGTGGCGATGCCCCGCCTGGCACCCATCGCCTGGGCGATGATCACCATCGCCTGGGGCGATCCAGGCCAGAATATGCACAATCGATTTTCTTCAATCCAAACCATTTTTCATCACTTAATCTGCACACTAAGTAGATGCATTAGTATAACAAACACAAGCTTTGTTGATCATCAAAACTCAAAGATTGACCGGGGATAATTTAACGCATTAAACGCAACCATGCGTTTAAGGCTCAACAATCTCCCCCTTTTTGATGATCACAGAACTTGATAAACTTGAATAAGTAATATGCATGTAATGTGAGTAAAAATAACTCCCCCTTAACAATTGCATAACACATATAAGTTAAACAAGTAAATCATTAAACAAATAACTCTCCCCCTCAAACCATGCATACATAAGCTCTCCCCCTTAAACTATGCATGTATTAAGGTTCAAGTTTATTAAAAAATTCTCCCCCTTTTTGTGATAATCAAAAAGCATAAAATTTAAATAAGCATTACTCAAATATGTTGACACATAGCCATATTTTAACAATTTTACACATGGTCCTCACCAAGCATGTAATAGCCATTAGATTAAATCAATTGGAGGGAAACACATGCGTTTAAGGCACTCAACAATAAATTCTAAATGTTGCAATGTGTGCATATGTTCATGCATTCATGCCCAAGAAATAATAAAATCATCAATGCATTATAACAAATCATATAATTGCACATTTTCACATAGCATTTTCAAATTTGAATGCAAGGCATATCAAGATACTACTATAAAAAGATAAGCATACATCATGCACTTAACAATTATGCTAAGGGGTTATGCATTTTACTCCAATGAATATTGAGCTTCAATATTTATTGATCACAATTAATTTGTGCCAATTAAATTTTGAATTGCTCTTTTAATCATGTAAAAAAAATAAATTTTACCCTCGATGACAAGAGTTCGTTCTTGTCATTGGTCCAACGCCTCGAGCCTCTTCTATGGTGGTTAATAAAACAAACTCCTCCTTTGAGTAGCTTGGCCCTTCATCCTCCATTCCATTTTTGTTCCTACAAGATAAGTTTACAATATGAGGAACTTTGGTAGCCATTTGATTTTTGGGTCCTTGAGGGTTAACTTTCAATGCACTTTTGGAATCCATTTCCACCTCTTATTAGGTTGGTATTGGATTTTAGCAAACCTACATTTATTCTTAATATGACCATCTTTGCAACAATAGGTGCAAGTAGAAGAATTGTGCTTTGCTTTGGCCAACAAGCTAGAAAAGGTTTTTGATTTGCTTGAGTAGCCTAACCCGGCTTTGTCAAAGCTACAACGTTGTAAGCCAAGCAATTCACTCATCTTTTGACTACTTTCACTATTTTTGCACAAAGATATCTTTAAAGAATTTAATTCATTTTTCAATGAATTATTTTCTTCATCTTTCTTAGCAATCTCAAGTTTGAGTAACTTGTTACTCATCTTGGTTTTGCCAAGAGCATCAATAAGTTCATTATAAGACTCTAAAAGTTCATCAAATGAAGGTACCTCATCGTCGCTTTCATCTCCTTCAAGAGCCATTAGACAAAGATTGGTGGCTTCTTCTTCATCGGAGTCGCTATCACTCCATGTGGCTATAAACGCCTTCTTCTTGCCTTTGTCATCATTCTTCTTCCTAGGACATTTGTTAGCATAATGGCCTTTTTCTTGACAATTATAGCAAGTTACCTCATTTTTGGATTCTTGTTTGGTAGCATTGGAGGTCTTTGATTTGCTATGTTTGATGAAAAGCTTCTTGAACTTCTTTGTGAACAACATCAACTCTTCATCATCATCATCTTCTTCATCATCGGAATGGTCTTTCCTTCCAACCAAGGCAATCCCATTTCTTTTGGATCTATCCTCCTCCTTTACTTCTCTCCTTGTGGCAACTTCAAGTTCATGAGTCACCAAGGTGCCATGGAGCTCATCAAGATCATAGGAAGCACTTTCTCCTTTGTTGGACTCGATAATGGCCGTCCTCTTTGCGTCCCATTCTTTAGGTAATGCCCTTAGTGCTCTCCTCCATATTTGCTTTGGAGGGTACTTCTCTCCAAGTTGGGCAAGCTCATTTATGATAAGGGTGAGCCTCCTAAACATGGAATCCACCTCTTCTCCGGACTCCATCTCAAATGTCTCATATTTGAGTTGTAGAAGATCAATCTTGGTCTCCTTCACTTGATTAGTTCCTTCATGACAAATTTGTAATTTGTCCCATATCTCCTTTGCCGTTGAGCACATCGAGATCCGGTTGTACTCCTTCATATCTAAGGCACAATGCAAAATATTAATAGCTTTAGCATTTTGAAATATTAAAATCATATCCGCTCTAGTGAAATCTTCCATTTCTTTGGGAACACTAATTCCCCCAACTTCCTTTAAAGGAATATGTGGACCTTTCACTATGATTTTCCATAGATCATAATCTACGGATTGGATGTATAGAGAAATTCTATTCTTCCAATAACCGTAGTTATCACCCGTGAAAAGCGGAGGGCGATTCGTCGATTGACCTTGAGCAAACTCATTTGCTACATTAGCCATAAAACGATTTGGATTTAAAAACAAAAATCAAATGGCTCTGATACCACTTGTTGGAATCGAAGAGGGGGTGAATGAGATTCCTTGGCTACTTTAGCGTTTTAAAATGAGTTTGTAAAAATAAATTGCGCTTGCGGAAGCCTTTAGTCAATCGATAAATGCAAAGAATAAAATAAATAAATGCTTAAAGGAAATAAAGCAATAAATAACAAAAGGATTTGTTATAGAAGTTCGGCGATGAATCGCCTACGTCTCCTCTTCCCGGTTAGATAACCTCCAACCGAGGTTCCACTAGAACAATAGATCTTGGCCTTGAGGGCTCCAAGTTAGCCACACAACAACTCTTCCCGAGTTTACAACGCTCTTCCCGAGCACACTACTCTTCCCGAGTACACAACGCTCTTCCCGAGCACAATACCCTTCACGAGTATACAAAGCTCTTCCCGAGCTACCAACACTCTTCACGAGTCTTCTTGGCCTTAAGGGCTCCAAGGATAGCCACACACTTGCACCAACTAGACTTGTTGATGACTTTACAATTTTCCAACTTACTTTGGTGTTGGAGGACCTTTACAAGAAATCAAACCAAAAGCACCTTCACGGTGTACTCACACGAAGAAACAAGACTCTAAGAAAGATAAGAATTACAAGCTCCAATACAACAACAATGTATGGAGATTGCAATGCAAATTCAAATAATAATTATCAAGACTTTGTGGAAGTTTGTAGGCTTGTTCCTTAGCTTCAAAATGCTCCAAAGCATCAATATTTATAGTGTAGGAGGCCCCCTAGGCTCCTACTAGCCGTTGCTAAACAAAAGGCTGAAATCACTCCAGCATCGCCTCAGCCATCGCCTCAGGCGATCTCCATCGCCGCGCCCCAACGGTCAGCATATATCACGGATCGCCTCAGGCGATCGGTGGATCGCCTCAGGTGATCCAAATTAAATCCCAATGCCGTAGCTTCAGCAGCCTAAAATCTTGCATCGCCTCGGGCAAAGTCCACATCGCCTCAGGCGTTCCAGCCATCGCCTCGGGCGTTCAGCCCATCGCCTCGGGCGATCTTCCCTGCGCGCATGCCCGCGCATGCCTCGGCGTCGCTCCAGTCGATGTGCGGGGGCGAAGTCCCTGTGGCTGCCATCGCCTCAGGCGTTGGTCACCATCGCCTGGGGCGATCTTCCTCGCATGCTCGCCTAGCCATCGCCTCTGTCGATGTGCGTGGCGATGCCCCGCCTGGCACCCATCGCCTGGGCGATGATCACCATCGCCTGGGGCGATCCAGGCCAGAATATGCACAATCGATTTTCTTCAATCCAAACCATTTTTCATCACTTAATCTGCACACTAAGTAGATGCATTAGTATAACAAACACAAGTTTTGTTGATCATCAAAACTCAAAGATTGACCGGGGATAATTTAACGCATTAAACGCAACCATGTGTTTAAGGCTCAACACTCTTCTTCTTGAACTTGGAGTAGATTCAGCATTGTAGGATCATTTGTCATAAATTGTCTTGACTTAGAGTGTTCCTTCGTTATGGTGTGCAGTACGAAGCTTAGCAATGAGTTGGCCAACTTTTTAGCTCGTGCTCTTGTAATGGGTCCACTTGGAATTAGAGGAATCGTATGTACCTCTCCTTGATTAACTCCTTCTTCATCATACACTCGTAGATCTTCATCATCCACCCATTCATCAAAAGGATTTGTCCTCAAATCAGCACCTGCATCAAATGGAGAAAGATCAGCAACATTAAAAGTAGTGCTTACATTGTACTCATCTGGAAGATCTAGTTTGTATGTGTTGTCATTGATCTTAGCAAGAATCTGAAAAGGACCATTCCCTCGTGGTAGTAACTTAGATCTCCTCTTCACCGGAAAACGTTCCTTTCTCAAGTGTAACCACACCCAATCGCCTAGTTCAAATACCACCTTCTTACGCCCTTTGTGATGACCAGGGATTATAGGTGTTAATCCCGGAGTATTAATAATCCCTAAAGTGGTTTTACGTGACGATTTGGAGTTTAATTGAGGTTTTGGGCCTTCTGGGCTCGTTTATTTGGGTAGTTGGGATCGTTGGATCCAGAGGTTGAGATTGTATTCACATTACGGTGTAAAACCTAAGAGTTGGGTTTTTGATGTGTCTCGGAATCTCGGGTGCTGTGTGAGCACCGGTAGGGGATTTTGGAGTTAGAGAGAGAGTTTTTGAAAACAGATGATTTTTAAGGAATCACGATGTATTTGTGGGGCTATTAATTTTTCGGGGTATTTTTGCTATAAATACCATTTGAACCCAAGATTTTAAGAGAAATTTCATTTCAGCCCCAACTCCTCCTCTATCCCGCGCGCGACCCCTTTCCCGATCTCCCCTGCCTCCGCGCGCAAAAGCGGTGCGCCCGCCGCCGTCCGGCCGCCGCTCGCCGCGTGCGACCTATCACCGTCTTCGTCCCGACGAGACGCAGCTTTCCCCTCCATCAATTGAAGGTTTCGTCGCGTCCTGGAGTCGAATTTGGCAGAAAGGCGTCGATCCCCAAAAGTTAGGGTTCATCGATTTTGAACGTTTTTGCTTCCGATTTTCGTTGGGTAATCTCCCTTACCCCTTGTTCTTCTTTTTCGTGCATTTCCCTGCTTATTTTGGTGATTTTGGTTCGAAATTATTTTCGAAATTGTAGGGTTTGATTTCGAAAATTTGGGGGTTTTTGGCAGGGGTATTATTTCGTGCAATTGATCGATTATTGCATGTTTTAAGAGTATTATGATGCTTGATTGAGATCGAATTGAGAAGCTTTGGTTCAAATTTGAAGAATTTTAAGAGTTGGGATTTAAAGGCTTGTTTGGGTTCGATTTTAAGGGGGTTGAGTTCGAAAATGGGGAGTTTTTGTCAAGGGATGTTGATTCTTGCTTGGATAGCTTAATTGACATTTTAGATGAATTATGGTATTTTATTGGGTTCGAAGTTGTGAGATTAAGGTTCGATTTTTGTAGGGCATTCTTGAACAAATTTCGATTGTCTCATTTATTCCTTCCCTGCATGTACCCTGCCCTGGGTCTTTTAAGAGGATAATTGTCGTGTGTTGACAATATTTTGAGGGATATGGGTGTGCTTGAGCATAGGTTACATGTTCGTAAATAATTGTGAATTATTTATCGTGTTAGCACATCATTCCTCGGGGCATGGAACTCGAGCAAGGTTTGGCTCGGACTTCGGTAATTTAAGGTACGTGCGACGTACGAGCATTTCTATATTTTAAGGCATATGTGAATGCATAATGAAAATTTGATTTCATTGAATAATCGCGCATGAGGATTATATATATATATGTTGATATAGCCAAGGAATGACCCAAATCTTGATATCGCCGCTTGTAGCGTGCGTGACACTAGAGTAGGATGACTCTTGCATGATATATGGGGTACTGGGTTTATTTGACTATATTAGGGCATTTGAGATGCCTGGGAATGATCGTAAAATCATGTATTCTTCGTAAGACATTTGAGATGTCTAAGTTCGTAGAATCGTGTATTCATTATAAGACACTTGAGATGTCTAAGTATAATGAAGGATTGGTAAAATAAATGCTAAGGCATTTGAGCTATCTGTGATTGATAGCAAGGTTGTGAAATCAGTATTAGATATTGTGATATCTGTAATTGCATGTTTAATGAATTTGTAATCACTATATGTTGATATTCGAGGATTAGGCATGCGATGAGTTAATCAATGCGTTGATTTACTGATTTATGAGATTTGATGAGTTTGATGTTGTGAGAACAGGGACAGTACACGGAATCCCGGATGAGGATGTTGCCATCCAGGGAGTATCATTTAAATTCATTAGTATTTACTTGTGTTGTAAATTATGAATTTCATTATTATGATTATGGGATTTTGTGTATTGGTATGCTCACCCCGTTGGGGGCTGTCTCTGTTGGGACAGGTGGACAGGTACATCGATGGCTATGGAGCTGAGCTCGAGCTGTTGATTTGAGGTACTCCCAGGATCGTGGTACCAGGGCTTGATGGAGCACGGTATCGTATAGAGTACCTATATATACACCTGAGGATTTATACATATTCATGATGCTCGCATGTGAGCACGATTATACTTGTATATGGATTGTATATAAAGGCATGAGCCTTTCTCTCTTTCATTTAAGGTTGCATGCAATTAGGTTGAATTGCTAGAATGATATGAGAGTCATTGGTGTATTATGTGGGTGTTGGAACCCGCTTTTGTTGACATATGTGTGGTGTCTTCCCTGGCTGGGAATCTACTTGTATTACTGCTTTCTGTTGAGTATTATGTGTTCCCTGGCCGGGAATTTTGTTATGTGTTGTACTCTTTTTTTTTTTGGGATAGCTCTATTTATGGGGAGACTCTGCCCAAATTTTTATAAAAGTTTACAATGTGAAAAGTGGCACCAAGGGGTTGCTAAAGGGCAAACATATGAGTCTTTCATTGACAGGCAATGATTAAGTATCATCAGAGCTTCCCGATTGACATTTTATAGAAAGCATGTACCACACATAGTGGTTAATACACTAATCAAGGTTTAAGGGCTTGGGGTCCTTACATTAGTGGTATCAGAGCAGTGGTTGCTCATTGGGGCTGTTAAGGGCCTAGGAAATTATTGATAGCACATATTTATGCATGATGGCATCAATGTTGTACGACATAACAAATTGTTTATGTGCTCTTATGATATGAAAAGTGGTATTGCTAACCATTGTGGTTGCAGGAATCGTGTGGAACACGATAGGATGACATTTATGGGGATGTCTGGCACTCCGTGTGTTATGTGCCAAGGAAGCTGGTTTTAAGAAAATCAGATAAAGGGATATTTCCGAGGTAACATGTATTTTACGTTGTCTTGTTGACACATGATGAATGCAAAGTAGTGCATTAAGGTTATGGTATATGTTATTGTGCATTGTTTTTGCATATGCATGTTGTGAAATATAAGAGGTGTATTTCTTGAGTCAAAGTTATCTTAGTAAGGATTTTAATGGCTTACGCTAAGGTCCATTGGAAGCGAGGAAGAATTCCGCTTACATGGAGTAGCAAGAAGCATTAAAATGTACTAATGATAAGGGCTCAGGATTGAAATAAGGATTTAAAGAAGGATATCATGACATTTATTTGTGAAACCATACATTCTCATAATGTGTTTTTATTATGAATTGAATGTGGATGCATAGCGTATATGGCTATTGTTGTTAACCCTGATGGTTGCAGGTTACAGGAAATAAGGAATACGAAAAGGAATGATGATTATACATTCCAGGAGTCCTGCTTATGACAGTGAGAATTTTTATACTTACGCTTGACCGCTAAAAATGTGGAGCGGGAGGGGGGAGGCTCGCTTGCACATGGAGGCGGGGTATTCCATACGAAGCGAGGATGAGATACCGCTTGTATGAAGAAGCTTATGCTTGTACCGCTAAAAATGTGGAGCGGGAGGGGATGCTCGCTTGCACATGGAGGCGGGGTATGCCATACGAAGCGAGGATGAGATACCGCTTGTATGAAGAAGCGAGGATGAGATGCCGCTTGTTAGGATGATGATTCATTCCTTTGTGATGACACGGATGATAGCGGTGATGTGTCCCGCTGTGTCGATTTATATTCATTTCTCTATGAGGACACGGTTTATAGCGATGGTTCATTCCGCTATATCTATTGGCGATGGTTCATTCCGCCAGGTGTATTTATAGCGATGGTTCTTTCCGCTATATCTATTGGCGATGGTTCATTCCGCCAGGTGTATTTATAGCGACGGTTCATTCCGCTATATTGATTGGCGATGGTTCATTCCGCCAGGTGTATTGATAGCGATGCCTCTTTCCGCTACTATGTGGACGATGATTCATGCTCAGGGTATAGCGAGGTTTCATGCCACTTATTATCTGACGAGGTGTCATACCGTCGATTCTATAGCGAGGGATCTTGCCGCTATGTACTCAGCACAGGATTTTTGCCGCCTTCGAGCGATGGGTGCTGATTACGCACTATTATTGAGCGACGGAGACAGGTATGACGCTATATCACTAGCGATGAGGTATGAGATATTGCTATTTTAGTAGCTTTATTGTAGCTGGCATGCATTGATATACATGTTTTATTATGCCTATTTTACTAGCATGATAGTGGATGACATACGCTGATGTACATGTATCGTCACTAGTGGGCAATGTTTTAGATGCCATGAGTTGGCATGTGTCGTCACGGGATGACGATGACGATGGTGTAGGAGATGTCTTATTAGACATGCATCATCGTTACGATGATCGATGCGTTGAGTATACGTATTCAGTGGTATGCCTTGGGTGCCAGTACCGAGCACAAGGTGGTGTGTGCGACACCGATGGATGTGACCCTTATACCGAGCGGGTTGCTCGATGAATGGTTGGATGCGCTGTACATGTGATTGTACCGCAGCTTACGATTGGGGGATCATTTTACGAGTGGTGATACCCTTGAGGTATGCTCGTTGGAATGGCTTTTGGCCATGTGATTTGACGACAGGAGTAATCATGGAGGAAATTACTCGCTTTCTGTCGATGTGACATGTGGTAGACATGGTCACACCACCCTTGAGGGTGTAGGATGGGTCCTAAGGGAGTAGGATCAGGTTATGTTAAGTACATAGGGACATTGGAGTGTCCAGGGTGTATCGGCATTGAGGAGTGTTGGATAAAGACCCACTACTCTATTGAGTTTTCTTCCCATAGTATGTTATACCATGTGGAAACGTCCGTCTTGTTAGTAGGTTTGAGGTAAACCTAAAGAGGCAGAGACTAGGCTGTCTGCCACGTGTGTGTAGTACCGTGATGGGCTTGCTAGAGCCGTTATACTGCTCGTTGGAACCAAGTTTGGCAAATCGTAAGGTGATACGATGTGGATCGTGGTGGACTCTAGTAGTCACCACATCATTTGAGGTTGTGCGTGCCTCGCTGAAACGTGTATACGTTTATGTTTAATCTTGGAGACTTGTCTGGGACAGCTCAGGATGTTGGAGTACCAACAAGAGAGTCATCAGGTCGTTATTGACTCAATCTAAAGGAACCCGTGTATTGGGATACAATGGGTGTTATTGTATCCAGTTTTTCCGAACGATGGTTCGAGACTTGTGGATCTCGAGTTCGATGGCACTTCCCTTGCGAGGAAGGAGGTAGTATTATACCTATTTGGGAATCTTGAAAGATTCGGTAAGTTGGTACAAGTGGTGTTGATTTTGGGAATCACACCGTGTATTGTTAATCGTCGATTTTCATCCTCCACTGAGTAAGGAATGACTCAGAATTGACGGTTGTGTTTGGGGCTTAGGGATCTGTGGTAGATACCCGAGCCGAGTGCATTGAGTATGCATGCGACATCAGTGCTTAGGTAGGTATACCGGTGAGTATACGGATGCCAGTTATTGATTTCCTCTCTGTTAAGCATAGAGTTATGCTATTTTTGGATGGTTAAATCTCTGATGAGAGATATGGAACACCTTGAGATTGGGAATCTCCATGGCACGATGATTATGAGGAATGATCGTGAGGTTAGTTGACTCCCTTGAGGAGGGATTTTCTTGTGAGGGTTAAGGTATTTCCCTTGTTGGTGTTTTCCTTCGAGTTATGCGACAGCCTTCCCAAGTTTGGATTGTTAAATCCGAGGATTTTCAAGGGATGGCAGGATTTCGGATTGGTTGAGTGTCGCTGACGACACAAGCGTTGAGGATGCAATGGGTTTATTGCATGCCCCTTAAGAATTTTAAACTCTGCGGAGTCTCGGTTGTTATTTATGATCAGGACGTGATTCTTGGAACATCCGGAGGTGGACATCTTGTGAGATGTCTTTTGTTGAATTTGTGGCCGTGAGTTGCCCAAATTAAGTTGCAATGAGGCGACTACTCCTTCGATGAAGGAAGTTGAAAGTGGAAACCAGGTTTGGTATGTGTACACCGTGGTTGTACTAGTGTTTCCCTCGTAACGATGTATGTTAGACATCGTGAGTCTTGATAGAGATGTCATGGAATGATATCTACGATAGAATCAAGAGCGATTCGAATCCTTGCAGTTTCAGTTGACTAACTGCTTTTGGACTGTTAGCGTTGAGTTGTGCTGATGCTCTTTGACGTTAGGATGGATTTGGAAGTCTATTCCACTCCAGAGTTTGACACGAGGTCAACGTTCTTACGGTTGAGGTGTCATTCAGGATGTGTTCGTACTGTTGTATTAGAACGAAGGATGACTGTCTGATCTACAGTCGTAAGTATCAGTTGTTTCGCAGTCATGAGGGACTGACTTTTGGGATAACCCGCATCGAGGTACGTTTTACCTCTTGGGTGTTATGTTGGTTTTGGGTATGTCGCTCTGTTTCAGAGTTTGATGAGAGGTAAGTATCCTCGCGTTTATTAATACGATTCTGATATGGTCAGGAATCGAGGTTATGGCTTCATGTTGTTGTGTAGCCTGGGTGTTACGTGATACACCAGTGCTAATTTCGAGGACGAAATTCTTTTAGTGGGGGATATTGTGATGACCAGGGATTATAGGTGTTAATCCCGGAGTATTAATAATCCCTAAAGTGGTTTTACGTGACGATTTGGAGTTTAATTGAGGTTTTGGGCCTTCTGGGCTCGTTTATTTGGGTAGTTGGGATCGTTGGATCCAGAGGTTGAGATTGTATTCACATTACGGTGTAAAACCTAAGAGTTGGGTTTTTGATGTGTCTCGGAATCTCGGGTGCTGTGTGAGCACCGGTAGGGGATTTTGGAGTTAGAGAGAGAGTTTTTGAAAACAGATGATTTTTAAGGAATCACGATGTATTTGTGGGGCTATTAATTTTTCGGGGTATTTTTGCTATAAATACCATTTGAACCCAAGATTTTAAGAGAAATTTCATTTCAGCCCCAACTCCTCCTCTCTCCCGCGCGCGACCCCTTTCCCGATCTCCCCTGCCTCCGCGCGCAAAAGCGGTGCGCCCGCCGCCGTCCGGCCGCCGCTCGCCGCGTGCGACCTATCACCGTCTTCGTCCCGACGAGACGCAGCTTTCCCCTCCATCAATTGAAGGTTTCGTCGCGTCCTGGAGTCGAATTTGGCAGAAAGGCGTCGATCTCCAAAAGTTAGGGTTCATCGATTTGAACGTTTTTGCTTCCGATTTTCGTTGGGTAATCTCCCTTACCCCTTGTTCTTCTTTTTCGTGCATTTCCCTGCTTATTTTGGTGATTTTGGTTCGAAATTATTTTCGAAATTGTAGGGTTTGATTTCGAAAATTTGGGGGTTTTTGGCAGGGGTATTATTTCGTGCAATTGATCGATTATTGCATGTTTTAAGAGTATTATGATGCTTGATTGAGATCGAATTGAGAAGCTTTGGTTCAAATTTGAAGAATTTTAAGAGTTGGGATTTAAAGGCTTGTTTGGGTTCGATTTTAAGGGGGTTGAGTTCGAAAATGGGGAGTTTTTGTCAAGGGATGTTGATTCTTGCTTGGATAGCTTAATTGACATTTTAGATGAATTATGGTATTTTATTGGGTTCGAAGTTGTGAGATTAAGGTTCGATTTTTGTAGGGCATTCTTGAACAAATTTCGATTGTCTCATTTATTCCTTCCCTGCATGTACCCTGCCCCGGGTCTTTTAAGAGGATAATTGTCGTGTGTTGACAATATTTTGAGGGATATGGGTGTGCTTGAGCATAGGTTACATGTTCGTAAATAATTGTGAATTATTTATCGTGTTAGCACATCATTCCTCGGGGCATGGAACTCGAGCAAGGTTTGGCTCGGACTTCGGTAATTTAAGGTACGTGCGACGTACGAGCATTTCTATATTTTAAGGCATATGTGAATGCATAATGAAAATTTGATTTCATTGAATAATCGCGCATGAGGATTATATATATATATGTTGATATAGCCAAGGAATGACCCAAATCTTGATATCGCCGCTTGTAGCGTGCGTGACACTAGAGTAGGATGACTCTTGCATGATATATGGGGGTACTGGGTTTATTTGACTATATTAGGGCATTTGAGATGCCTGGGAATGATCGTAAAATCATGTATTCTTCGTAAGACATTTGAGATGTCTAAGTTCGTAGAATCGTGTATTCATTATAAGACACTTGAGATGTCTAAGTATAATGAAGGATTGGTAAAATAAATGCTAAGGCATTTGAGCTATCTGTGATTGATAGCAAGGTTGTGAAATCAGTATTAGATATTGTGATATCTGTAATTGCATGTTTAATGAATTTGTAATCACTATATGTTGATATTCGAGGATTAGGCATGCGATGAGTTAATCAATGCGTTGATTTACTGATTTATGAGATTTGATGAGTTTGATGTTGTGAGAACAGGGACAGTACACGGAATCCCGGATGAGGATGTTGCCATCCAGGGAGTATCATTTAAATTCATTAGTATTTACTTGTGTTGTAAATTATGAATTTCATTATTATGATTATGGGATTTTGTGTATTGGTATGCTCACCCCGTTGGGGGCTGTCTCTGTTGGGACAGGTGGACAGGTACATCGATGGCTATGGAGCTGAGCTCGAGCTGTTGATTTGAGGTACTCCCAGGATCGTGGTACCAGGGCTTGATGGAGCACGGTATCGTATAGAGTACCTATATATACACCTGAGGATTTATACATATTCATGATGCTCGCATGTGAGCACGATTATACTTGTATATGGATTGTATATAAAGGCATGAGCCTTTCTCTCTTTCATTTAAGGTTGCATGCAATTAGGTTGAATTGCTAGAATGATATGAGAGTCATTGGTGTATTATGTGGGTGTTGGAACCCGCTTTTGTTGACATATGTGTGGTGTCTTCCCTGGCTGGGAATCTACTTGTATTACTGCTTTCTGTTGAGTATTATGTGTTCCCTGGCCGGGAATTTTGTTATGTGTTGTACTCTTTTTTTTTTTTGGGATAGCTCTATTTATGGGGAGACTCTGCCCAAATTTTTATAAAAGTTTACAATGTGAAAAGTGGCACCAAGGGGTTGCTAAAGGGCAAACATATGAGTCTTTCATTGACAGGCAATGATTAAGTATCATCAGAGCTTCCCGATTGACATTTTATAGAAAGCATGTACCACACATAGTGGTTAATACACTAATCAAGGTTTAAGGGCTTGGGGTCCTTACACCCTTTGTTTGCATGATTCATATATTGCTGAGTTCGTTTCTCGATATGATGACGAACTTTTTCATGTAATTTCTTAGCAAACTCGGCTTTCCCTTTTCCATCAAGATTAGTTTGTTCACTTTCTGGCAGTGGTATCAAATCCATAGGTGTGAGAGGGTTAAAGCCATACACGACCTCGAATGGGGAATATTGAGTAGCAGAATGAACACTCTTGTTATAAGCAAACTCTACATGTGGTATGCACTCCTCCCAATTCTTCAAATTCCTTTGTATTATGGAGCGCAGTAATGTCGACAATGTTCGATTAACCACCTCTGTTTGCCCATCTGTCTGGGGGTGACAAGTGGTGGAGAAAAGAAGCTTAGTACCAAGTTTACCCCATAAGGTCTTCCAGAAGTAACTCAGAAACTTCACATCTCTATCAGAAACAATTGTGCGGGGAACACCATGCAATCGCACAATCTCACGAAAATACAAATCAGCAACGTTAGATGCATCATCAGTTTTGTGACATGGTATAAAGTGAGCCATTTTAGAGAACCTGTCAACAACAACAAAAACAGAATCGTGCCCCATCCTAGTCCTAGGTAGCCCCAAAACAAAATCCATTGACACATCTACCCATGGTTCAACAGGAATAGGCAAGGGTGTGTACAAGCCGTGAGGTAAAGCTCTAGACTTAGCCTTCCTACAGGTGATACATCGCTCACACATTCTTTCAACATCTCTCCTCATGTGTGGCCAAAAAAAATGCTCACTCAGTATGTCTAAGGTTTTTTTGACTCCGAAATGTCCCATAAGCCCTCCCCCATGTGACTCCCTTACCAATAACTCTCTCAATGAACTTTTTGGCATACACAACCTATTCTCACGAAACAAAAATCCCTCATGCCTATAGAACTTGCCAAATGCTACTTTCTCACATGCTCCAAAAACATTGCCAAAATCAGAATCGTTAGCATATAAATCTTTAATGAATTCGAAACCAAGCAACTTAGCATTCAAAGTAGAGATCAAGGTATACCTTCGTGATAGAGCATCAACTACAACATTCTCCTTTCCTTGTTTATATTGTATCACATATGGGAATGTTTCCAAAAACTCAACCCACTTCGCATGGCGTTTGTTTAGTTTCCCTTGCCCCTTTAAGTACTTCAGTGACTCATGATCAGTGTGGATGACAAATTCCTTCGGCCAAAGATAATGTTGCCATGTCTCCAATGCCCTTACCAATGCGTAGAATTCCTTGTCATATGTGGATAGTTCAAGGCTGCCCCATTAAGCTTCTCACTGAAATATGCAATAGACTTCTTTTCCTGCATTAAAACAGCTCCAATACCAACACCAGATGCATCACATTCAATTTCAAAAGTCTTGGAGAAATCAGGTAAAACAAGTAATGGTGCAGAACTCAACATTTGTTTAATCAATTCAAAAGCTTTTCCTTGTTCTTCGCCCCACTTAAACCCAACAGTTTTCTTAATAACTTCAGTTAATGGTGCTGCAAGTGTGCTAAAGTTTTTGACAAACCTCCTATAAAAGCTTGCCAAGCCATGAAAACTCCTAACTTCGGACACAGACTTAGGTGTAGGCCAATCCCTAATTGCTTTGACCTTCTCCTCATCCACCTCAACCCCTCTAGCTGACACTACGTAACCTAAGAAAGTGACTTGGTCGGCGCAAAAAGTGCATTTCTTTATGTTCGCATACAATTTTTCTTTCCTCAAAACTTCTAATACCTGAGTGACATGCGTTTCATGAATTTCCAAACTAGTGCTGTAAATAAGAATGTCATCAAAATACACCACAACAAATCTACCAATGAATGCACGTAAAACATGATTCATAAGGCGCATAAATGTACTAGGTGCGTTAGTTAACCCGAAAGGCATCACTAACCACTCATACAGACCAAGTTTAGTTTTAAAAGCCGTTTTCCACTCATCTCCCTCACGCATGCGTATCTGATGGTAACCACTTTTCAAATCAATCTTAGAAAACACACATGCACCATGCAATTCATCAAGCATATCATCTAAACGAGGAATAGGGTGGCGATACTTTACAGTGATTTTGTTGATCGCCCTACAATCAATACACATCCTCCACGTCCCATCTTTTTTTGGTACAAGAAGTACGGGTACAGCACAAGGACTCAGACTTTCTCGAATGTACCCTTTTTCCATGAGTTCCTGAATTTGCCGCTGCAATTCCTTTGTCTCCTCAGGGTTGCTCCTATAAGCTGGTCGGTTAGGAATTGAAGCTCCTGGAAGGAAGTCAATTTGGTGCTCAATTCCCCTAATTGGTGGCAATCCAGTAGGTATCTCCTCTTGAAATATATCATCATATACCTGCAAAATAGCACGAAAAGAACTAGACAAAGTATTGTTAGATTCGTCAACAGCTAAATAAGCCTCTTTGTACATAAGCACAAACAAAGGTCTCCTTGCTAGAAAAGCCTCGCGAATCTCACATTCTTTTGCAAACAGATTCACTCCTTTTTTTTTCTTTTCGCTCAACTCTCTCTCTTTTTTTCTCACTGAGATCATCTTTTTTTTCACTCTTTTTCACACACTCCACTTTTTTTTCACTCACATTTTTTTTATCATGCTCTTTTTTTTTCTCAATCTCATTTTCCACCCTCAATTGATCATCATACATATGTTTCGGTGTCAATGAGACTAAGTGTAAGGACCCCAAGCCCTTAACCCTTGATTAGTGTATTAACCCTTATATGTGGCACATGCTTTCAATAAAACTCAATCGGGAAACTCAGATGATACTTTACCATTGAATGGCAACTACAAAATTTCTTTAATACTCAATGTTATAAGATCATCATCCTAACAACATATAGACTCATAAAGTTCGCCCATTACCATCCCCTTTTCGCCACTTTTTACATTGTGGACTTTTATAAAAATTTGGGCAGAGTCTCCCCATAAATTGAGCTATCCCGAAACAAAAGCACATCACATAACATAAATCCCGGCCAGGGAAAACACAATACTCAACAGAATACGGCAACACTAAGTAAATTCCTAGCCAGGGAAGACACCACACATAAGAAACAAAAGTGGGCTTCAACACCCACAATAATACACCAATGACTCTCATATCATTAGCAATTCTACCCTTAATTGCATGCAACATAGAATGAAAGAGAGAAAGGCTCGTGCATTTATATACAACCCATATACAAGTATAACCGTGCTCACATGCGAGCATCATAAATGTGTATATAACTCTCGGGTGTATATAAGTACTCTATACGATACCGTGCTCCATCAAGCCCTGGTACCACGATCCTGGGAGTACATCCAATCAACATGCTCGAGCTCAGCTCCACAGCCATCGATGTACCTGTTCACCTGCCCCAACAGAGACAGCCCCCAACGGGGTGAGCATACCAATACACAAAATCCCATAATCACAGTAATGAAATTCATAATTTACAACAAAAGTAAATACTAATGAATTTTAAATGATACTCCCTGGATGGCAACGTCCTCATCCAGGATTCCGTGTACTGTCCCTGTTCTCACAATCATCAAACTCATCAAATCTCAAAAATCAGTAAATCAACACATTGATTTAACTCATTGCATGCCTAGTTCTCGAATATCAATAGATGGTGATTCCAAATATATTATACATGCAAATATGGATATCTCAATATCAAATACTGATTTCTCAACTTCGCTATCAATCACAGATAGCTCAAATGCCTAGCATATATTTTACCAATTTTCCATTATACTTAGACATCTCAAATGTCTTATAATGAATACATGATCCCACGATCATTCTCAGGCATCTCAATGCCCTACAATGGTCATATACATCCGGTACCCCATATACCTTATGAGAGTTATACTACTCTAGTGTCACGCACGCTCGTGGCGGCGATATCAAGATTAGGTCGCTTCATAGCTTCTCAACACATATGTATAACCTCATGCACAATTATTCAATGAAATCAAAATACATTATGCATTTCACAAATGCTCTAATATATGGTAATGCTCGTACGTCGCACGTACCTTAAATCTCCGAAGTCCGAGCCAAACCTTGCTCGAGTTCCATGCCCCGAGGAACGATGTGCTAACACGATAAATAATTCACAATTATTTACGAACATGCAACCCATGCTCAAACACAACCAAAACCCTCAAAATATTGTCAACACACGACAATAAATCATTTAAAAGACCCGGGGCAGGGCACATGCAGGGAGGGAAAACGAATGCGACATATCGAAAAATTGCTCAAGAACACCTTCAATAATTCGAACCCTATCATCACAATTCGAACCCAACCAAGCACCATAATACATCGAAAACAAGTAATAATCGATTAACAACAAGAATCATCGCCCCCCCTGCCAAAACCCCCAAAATCCGAACTCAAAGCCCTAAATTCGAACCCAAATCTTTAAATTCGAACACAAATCCTTAAATTCGAACACAATACCACCAAATTTAGCGGGGAATTACATGAGAGGGACGAAAAAGGGGTAAGGAAGGTTACCCATACAAAGATCGGAAGGAAATCGGACGAAAATTGAAGAACCCTAGAAAATTGGGGATCGGCGCTTTCCTGTAAAATCCGAACTCAAATCGCGACCAAACTTCGAATTGTTGGTGTGGGAAGCTGCGCCTGGACGAGACGAAGCCAACGGCGGGTCGGACGCGCCGAACGGCGGCCGGACGGCGGCGGGCGCAGCGCTTTTACGCGCGGGGGTGAGGGAGATCGGAAATGGCCGACGCGAGGAGAGAGAGAGACGGGCTGGAGGGCTGAAATGATTTTTTAAAATTAAAATCTCGGGTTCAACTGGTATTTATAGCAAAAATACCCCGAAATACTAATAGCCCCACAAATACATCATGATTCATTAAAAATCATCTGTTTTCAGAAATTCTCTCTCTAAATCCAAAACCCCCTACCGGTGCCCACACAAAGCACCCCAGATCCCGAGTCACACTAAAAACCCAACTCTTAGATTTTACACCGTAATGAGAATACAATCTCAACCTCAGGATCCAACGATCCCACTACCCAAATAAACGAGCCCAGAAGGCCCAACACCGCGATTAAACTCCAAATCGCCACGTAAAACAACTTTAGGGGTTATTAACACTCCGGGATTACCATCTATAATCCCTGGTCATCACAATATCCTCCACTAAAAGAATTTCGTCCTCGAAATTAGCACCGGTGTAATACTTAACACCCAGGCTACACAACAACATGAAGCCACAACCTCGATTCCTGACCATATCAGAGTCGTCTTAAAAAAAAAAACCCGGGGATACTTACTCACATCAAACTCTGAAACAGAGCGACTTACCAAAACCAACATATCACCCAAGAGGCAAAACGTACCTCGATGCGGCTCACCCCAAAAGTCAGTCTCTCATGACTGCAAAACAACCAATACTTACGACTGTAGATCGGACAGTCATCCTTAGTTCTAATACAACTAGTATGAACGCATCCTGAATGACACCTCAACCGTGAGAACGTTGACCTCGTGTTAAACTCTGGAGTGGAATAGACTTCCAAATCCATCATAACGTCAAAGAGCGTCAGCACAACTCAATGCTAACAAACCAAAAGTAGTTAGTCAATTGAAACTGCAAGGATTCGAATCGCTCCCGATTCCATCGTAGATATCATTCAATGACGTCTCTATCATGACTCACGATGTCTAACATACATCGTTACGAGGGAAACATTAGTATGCCACGGTGTACACATACCAAACCTGGTTTCCACTTCAAAACCTTTTCCATCGAAGGAGCAGTCGCATCATTGCAACTCAATTTGGGCAACTCAAGGCCACAGATTCACACAAAAGACATCTCACAAGATGTCCACCTCCGGATGTTCCAAGAATCACATCCTGATCATAAATAAACAACCGAGACTCCACAGAGTTTAAAATTCTGAAAGGACATGCAATAAACCCATTGCATCCTCAACGCTTGTGTGGACAGCGACACCCAACCAATCCGAATTCCTGCCATCCCTTGATAATCCTAGGATTTAACAATCCAAACTTGGGAAGGCTATCGCATAACTCGGAGGAAAACACCAATAAGGAAAATACCTTAACCCACACAAGATAATCCCTCCTCAAAGGGAGTCAACTAACTTCACGATTATTTCTCATAATTATCGTGCCATGGAGATTCCCAATCTCAAGGTGTTCCATATCTCTCATCAGAGATTTAACCATCCAAACACAGGATAACTCTATGCTTGACAAAAAGAAATCGATAACTGGCATCCGTATACTCACCGGTATACCTGCCTAAGCACAGACACTACATGCATACTCAATGCACTTGGCTCGGGTATCTACAACATACCCCTAAGCCCCAAACACAACCGTCAATTCTGAGTCATTCCCATCCAGTGGAGAATGATAATCGACGATCAACAACACGGCGTGATTCCCAAAATCAACACCACATGCACCAACTAACCGAATCTTTCAAAGATTCCCAAATAGGTATAATACTACCTCCTTCCCCACAAGGGAAGTGCCATCGAACTCGAAATCCACTAGTCTCAAACCACCGTTCGGAAAAAAAAAAAAAACTGGATACAATAACACCCATTGCATCCCAAATACACGGATTCCCCAGATCGAGCCAACAACGACTTGATGACTCTCTTGTTGGTACTTCAACATCATGAGCTGTCCCAGACAAGTCTCACCAAGATTAAACATAAACGTATACACGTTTCAGTGAGGCATGCACAACCTCAACCTCAAATGACGTGGTGACTACTAGAGTCCACCACAATCCACATCGTATCACCTTACGATTTGTCAAACTTGGTTCCAACGAGCAGTATAACGGCTCTAGCAAGCCCCTCATGGTACTGCACACACGCGGAAAGAGAAACTAGTCTCTGCCTCTTTAGGTTTACCTCAAACCTACCAACAAGACGGACGTTTCCGCATGGCATATCATACTATGGGAAGAAAACTCAATAGAGTAGTGGGCCTTTACCCAACAATCCTCTAATGCCGATACACTCTGGACACTCCAATGTCCCCATGTACTTAACATAACCTGATCCTACTCCTTTAGGACCCATTCTACACCCTCAAGGGTGGTGTGACCATGTCTACCACATGTCACATCGACAGAAAGCGAGTAATTTCCTCCATGATTATTCTGTCGTCAAATACATGGCCAAAAAGCCATTCCAACGAGCATACCTCAAGGGTATCACCACTCGTAATATGATCACCCCAACCATAAGTTGCGGTACAATCACATGTACAGCGCATCCATCCATTCCTCGAGCAACCCGCTCGGTATAAGGGTCACGTCAATCGGTGACGCACACACCACCTTGTGCTCGGTACTGGCACCCAAGGCATACCACTGAATACGTATACTCAACGCATTGGTCATCGTAACGATGATGTATGTCTAATAAGACATCTCTTACACCATCGTCATCGTCATCCCGTGACAACACATGCCCCCTCATGGCATCTAAGGCATCGTCATCTAGTGACGGTACATGTCAACAATGACATCTCAATGACCTAGTCAACTTGTGACGGTCCATGTACATCAACGTATGTCATCCATCATCATGCTAGTAAAATAGTCAAAATAAAACATGCATATCAACGTATGCCAGCTATATAATGTTAATAGAATAGCAATATCCCATACCTCATCGCTAACAAGATAGCGGCATACCTGTCTCCGTCACTCAATAATAGTGCGTAATCAGCACCCATCGCTCGAAGGCGGCAAAGTCCTGTGCTGAGTACCTAGCGGCACAATCCATCGCTATAGAATCGACGGCATGATACCTCGTCATATAATAAGTGTCATGAAACCTCGCTATACACCTGAGCATGAATCATCGTCCACATAATAGCGGAATGAGGCATCGCTATCAATATATCCGGCGGCACAAATCATCGCCAATCCTCATAAAAGAATGAGTCATCGTAAATCCACATAATAGCGGAATGAGGCATCGCTATCAACATATCCGGCGGCATAAACCATCGCCAATAATCACAAAGAGATGAATCATCATCATCGACACAGCGGAATGAACCATCGCTAATCATCATATAAAAAGTACATAAATAAAGAAATGCATGAATCTAAATGAAGTACACTTCCTGGTTAAACACATTAACCCACTTTTATTGTCCTTGTTTCAAATATGCATGCACGTAATCATTAGATCTTAACGTAATTGATTAACATCATAGTGTCATAACATCTTATGGCATCTTACCACATATAATATCATATGGCCTCTTACCATATGGGCATCTTACCCCGTGGCATCTTTGTGATATCCCCGAAATGATTATTGTGATGTTAATCATTTGAGTTAAATTATGATGATTTGGGTGTTAATTCATGGGTTTGGATTAGTATTATTGGGGAGTTTCATTTCAGGGTGCATGTGATATATGTTGAGATTTTGGGGGTCGTGGCTTGTTTATTTGGGGTGTGTGTTGTTTGTTTTGGGTAAAGCATGTTAACGGGAATTGAAGTATTTTATTGAGAAAATACTATAAATATCATGTGAGCATATTTTTATACATCGTGCTAAATACCGGGACCAAAACATAACACATCATACCACCCAACACCCAACCACCCCCCCCCCCCAACCCATACCAGTCACACTGCACAGCTGACTTTGTTCACCACTTGGCCCAATCATTCCACCACTCTCAGCCATCCAAATTCTCGAGCCTTCTCTCCCATATCTTCACCAGCTTCAGCTAAGCAAAATTCTGAGGAGCTTGTCCCTTTTCATCGCCTAGAAAGCCTTCAAAAATCGGAGCAAGGTAGGGTGAGAAACCATGCTCTGTTTTTGTTTTAAACTTGTTTGAGTACATGTTTTTAGGTGGCGAGAAAACGGCATGTTAGCTTAGGTTTCTTGAAACCTTTGATTTAAATGCTTTTATGGTGTTATTGTGAGGCTCTCTGTATTTTTCCTTGAGCATGTTGCATGTTTTATGTTGAGGAAATAAGCATGTAAAGAAGGGTGTTCGGAAATCTGGGTAGGTGTATGCCCTGTTTTTCTGGGAAAATATGGTTAGGGAGTGATTTTGAGGAGGTGGTATCATGCATGTTAGAAGGGTTTGTGGTGAACCTTCGATTTGAGTTTATGCATGGTAGTTTTGTAAAGCCCTTGGCATGTTTGTTCGAGCATGCTTTATGTTATATGTGATAGTTATTATAGCATGAAATGAAGTACTCAGGAAATCTGGAAATAAAATGTGTTGCCCTGTTTCCGAAAAGATGATCGAGTACTTGTGTAAATGGTCGTCGTTTATGCATATGGGCTTATGTTTGGGGTGTAATTTTGGTATGAATACACTCAGGGTAGTGTGTTGTAACTACTAGCATGTTTAATTGGGCATGTTGTATGTCTTACATGTTGGATTTAAGGGTGTGATTTTAGGTGTTCGAGAATTCTGGGTTGGCATTTCTCGAACAGAGCATCTCGATCGATCGATATTTCATCTCGATCGATCGAGCGGGGCAGAATCTTGGTTTTGATTTTAGGCGTCTTCTCGATCGATCGGGAAGAGGGGCCGATCGATCGAGAGACCCAGAATGTTGAAAAATGTAATTTGTTATATTTTGTTAAAGTTTTGATATTGGATTGTAATGAGACATCTAATATTGTGTTGTACACTGGTGTAGAGCCTTCACAGGTAGCTACACAGCGCAGGGGATAGAGTCCTGCAACACACCACATTTTGGAAAGGTACGTAAGCGACGTACGGGCATCCCAACGGTAACATGTACTTATGTTTGTCTGTGTGACGCATGATGAATGCAATGTGATGCATTAAGATTATGATACATGTTATTATGCATTGTGTTGCATATTATGCATTGTTGTTGCATATTGTGATGTGGGATAAAGAGGTGTATTCCACGAGTCAGGGCGATCACAGTTAAGGTTTTAATGCTTATGCTTTTCCGCTGCGCATGTGGAGCGGGAGGGGGGAGACTCGCTGGCACATGGAGGCGAGGTATACCATACTAAGCGAGGAAGAGATACCGCTAGTATGATGAAGCGTGTATGCGATACCGCTTGTTTGAGGTTAAGAAAGCATTAAAATAACTGATGATGACTGACTCAAGAAAAAAAAAGAGGAAATGTCATGACATTCATTTGTAAAGCCATACATTCATATAATGTGTTTTATTATGAACTATGGTACAGGGACAACCATTGGGCGTTATAAATGCAGGAAATACAGGAAGTGCTTGTATTTAGGATTGCGCATTTATGCCTTACTTTCATATTATGTTGAATATGAATTGTTTTATGCTCACGTGTTGGGGGTTGTCTTTGTAGGTGCTTTTGTTGACGAGAACCAGGGTCGGGGTTGATTTGCTGAGCTGTAAGGAGTGCTACAGGATTAGCATGTTAGAGAAATTTTGTATAGCTTCTACTGGGTAGAGTAAGACTATAATGTAGTGCCTTTGTAGGAATTGTGTTATTCCTTTTTGAAACATTTTGGTACTGTAATCTCTAAAGCTCAGGTTAAATCAACACGACACGTTACTCTGATATATTCACATGAATGTTTAAGTTCTCTAAATTGCACCTTAATAACTTGTTGTGATAACGGGGTCTCACATTTAGTGGTATCAGAGCAGTGGTTAGATAACCAGGGAAGAGTGAAGGGTAGCCTTTAGAGACAAGTTGGCTAGGTATTCATTTGGGCATGCTTATGCATGTGATGCATATGGTTGTATAAGTGTTATACTAACATGCTTTGAATATGATACTCTTGTTATCTAACGGCTTATATTATGAACTGCTTTTGGTATTTTGTTAACTCTTGTATTACAGCATGGCTGAGATTAATCCGGAGAACCCCAATGAGGAGATAGGGGATATGGACAGTAGGAATGCCAGTATTGCTCCGCCGAATCCTCTACCACCACTTGCTGTGGGCGTGGAGCCCAGTGTACAGATGTTACTGCCAGGGGAGCTCAGTTTGAAGCAGTTTCTGAGTTTCCATCCGCCCATGTTTGAGGGGATTGAGTCTGGTGAAGTAGCTGAGGAGTGGTTGGAACGTATAGAGCAGATACTTGTGACTGCACCCTGTGCACGCACGGCCTGGCTAAGGTTAGCCGAGTTTCAGATGGCTAAGAAGCCTGCTATGTGGTGGAAGACCACGGTGATGGAGCTGAGAGCTCTAGGTATGGCAGTTGACTGGACTGTATTCCGGACCCGGTTCCTTAACCGGTATTTCTCTGCAGCTGCCAGACAATTAAAAGAGGATGAGTTCAACAGTTTGAAGCAGGGTAGCATGTCAGTGTCGGACTATGCTATGCAGTATTCCTCACTGCTGAGGTATGTACCTCATATTGCTGTCAGCAGCCATGCAAAGATGAGGAACTTTCTGAAGGGATTAAGGCCAGAACTATTTGATAGGGTTATCTCCAACAACCCCAGTTCATTTGATGACGCCCTGACACGGGCAGAGTTAGCGGAGATTGCGGTGGACGCGTACAAGGATGTTGTACCCCCTTCTGTACCACCACAGAGGCCTGCTACTGATAGTCTGAGGCCACGAGGGGATCAGTTCAAGGCTCGTGGAGCCTCATCATCTTCCAAATTTAGTGGGAAGAAGTCTCAAGGTCAGAAACAGAACAATAAGGGACCCACACAGGGGAGCAAGACTGTGGGAAGCAAGTGTAGCAACTGTGGAGGATGGCACTTGTCACGGGACTGTCCGGGTTGCTATGTCTGTGGCAAGGTGGGCCACTTTGCTCGAGGTTGCCCCAATCGGGCAGGTCAGACAGTCTCAGGGCCGAATAGGCCGATGTTTGATGCTGGGAGGGCACCACAGAGACAGCAGTTTGCACCACGACCACAGGGAGGTCAGACGGCAGGACCACCGCAGGGACAGGTGTATGCGCTGACTAGGGAGCAGGCTGAGGCAGCCCCAGAGGAGGTCATTGCTGGTACGTGCCATTTATTTACGTACCCTGCACTTATATTGATAGATACAGGTGCTTCCCATTCTTTTGTATCTACTGCTTTTGTGGAGGGACACCGTTTGTGCTCGTCTCTGTTACCCACGCCTCTTATGGTCTCGACACCCACGGGGAAGCATGTGATTGCGGATCGGCTATTGTCTGATTGCCTCATTTATTTTGAGGGCAATGATCTGAGGGCCGATCTGATTCAGTTAGAGATGGCAGACTTTGACTGTATTATCGGCATAGATGTGTTGAGCAGATACCGAGCTGTGGTAGACTGCCGGCAGAGGATTGTACGTTTTCTGTCTGATCAGGGGTTTCAGTGGATCTTTTATGGGGACGACTCTCGTCCAAAGATTCCGGTAATATCAGCGGTTAAGATGGCGCGATTATTGGATCGCGGCCACACAGGTTACATCATTTATGCTGTAGATGTATCTGAGGAAAAGGAAGTAAGAGCTGAGGACATTCCGGTTGTGGCGGAGTTCATTGATGTGTTCCCAGATGAGATTCCTGGATTTCCGCCTGTCAGGGATGTGGAATTTGCTATTGAGTTGCTGCCAGGGACTTCTGCTATATCCCGTGCTCCTTACAGGATGGCACCGGCAGAGCTGAGGGAACTGAAGGTACAGTTACAGGAGCTCCTCGACAAGGGATACATTCGTCCTAGTGTATCGCCTTGGGGTGCACCAGTCTTGTTCGTGAAAAAGAAGGATGGATCAATGCGTCTGTGCATTGACTATAGGCAATTGAACAAGGTCACAGTGAAGAACAGATATCCACTTCCGAGGATTGATGATCTGTTCGACCAGCTTCAGGGTACAGAGGTGTACTCCAAGATAGACTTGAGGTCAGGCTATCATCAAGTGCGGGTTAGAGCTGGTGATGTCCAAAAGACGGCTTTTAGAACTCGGTATGGGCACTATGAGTTCTTGGTGATGCCATTCGGGGTGACGAATGCCCCTGCTACTTTTATGAGCTTGATGAACAGGGTATTTCAGGAGTACCTCGATCAGTTTGTAATCGTGTTCATTGATGACATCCTGGTCTATTCAAGGAATGAGGAGGATCATGCCAATCATCTGAGGATAGTGCTCCAGATCCTCAGGGATCATCAGTTGTACGCCAAACTCAACAAGTGTGAGTTTTGGCTGAGCAGTGTTGCATTCTTGGGTCATATCATATCACGAGAGGGGATATCAGTAGACCCGAGGAAGATAGAGGCAGTTATGGACTGGTCTGCCCCTACTTCAGTCACTTGAGATTCGAAGTTTTCTTGGTCTGGCTGGCTATTATCGACGTTTCGTCGAGGGTTTCTCAAAGGTCGCCAAGCCACTTACACAGCTGACTCAGAAGGGAGTCCCATTCTGTTGGACAGAGGCTTGTGAGCAGAGTTTCAGGGAATTGAAGCACAGGCTGACTACTGCACCAGTTCTAGTGATTCCCAAGGAGAACAAAGGATTTGTTATTTATACCGACGCATCGCTACAGGGATTAGGGTGCGTACTGATGCAGGACAGACATGTAGTGGCTTATGCTTCGAGACAGTTGAAGCCACATGAGACGAGGTATCCAGTCCATGATCTGGAGTTGGCAGCTATAGTGTTCGCCTTGAAGATATGGCGACACTACTTATACGGTACCTCATTTACCATCTTCACTGATCACAAGAGCCTGAAGTTCTTGTTTACACAGGCTGAGTTGAACATGAGGCAGAGGAGATGGATGGACCTGCTGAAGGATTATGATTGTGAAATCCTATACCATCCCGGGAAAGCAAATCTGACAGCCGACGCCCTGAGTCGGAAAGTGCGGAGCACTGCAGAGGATGCCATGTGTTTATCAGCTATGTTGCGCTCCTACTGCCATTTGGGATTTGATTATGACGTATCTTCTTCACTAGTACAGGTTTTGACCTTGCTAGCGGAGCCTGTTATTTATGATCACATCAGAAAGGCTCAGGGGACCGATGTAGAGGTTCAGAGATGGATGTTAGTGGTTCATTCAGGTCAGCCATCGAGATTCAGAGTGGCTGAGGACGGTTCTCTGAGACTTGGTGATAGATGGGTGGTTCCAGATGCACCTGAGTTGCGTCAGGGTTTATTACGGCTAGCTCATTGCAGTAGGATGAGTGTCCACCCAGGCGGGAAGAAGATGTATAAGGATCTACGCAGCCAGTTCTGGTGGAGACATATGAAACAAGATGTCACCTCCTTTGTCAAGCGTTGTTTGATTTGTCAGCAGGTGAAGGCTGAGAGGCTGAGGCCTGGAGGTGAACTGAGGAGTTTGGAGATACCCGAGTGGAAGTGGCAGCACTTGTCTATGGATTTCGTGACCCACTTACCGAGGACTGTTACGGGTTTTGATGCCATCTGGGTAGTCGTGGATAGACTGACTAAAGTGGCTCACTTCATTCCCTACTGTATGACATATACGCACTTGAGGATGGCACAGTTATATGTCAGAGATGTGGTGAGACTACACGGGATCCCTGTTTCGATAGTGTCCGATCGAGATCCGCGGTTCACATCTCACTTTTGGGAGGGTCTGCAGAAAGCTCTAGGTACAGAGTTGAGGCTGAGCACAGCCTATCACCCTCAGACGGACGGACAGACCGAGCGTACGATACAGACGCTCGAGGATATGTTGAGAGCTTGTGTGCTAGAGTTCGACATATCATGGCAGGACTCGATAGCCTTGGTGGAGTTCTCTTACAACAACAGCTACCAGGCAAGTATACAGATGGCTCCTTTCGAGGCCCTCTATGGTAGGCGTTGTAGGTCACCCTTGTGTTGGGATGACTTGGACCGTAAGTCGGTTGGAGGACCAGAGTTGGTTCAGGAAATGGAAGAGAAAGTTAAGGTCATCAAGAGAAAGATGAAGGCAGCTCAGGACAGACAGGCAGCATATGCCAATCAGCGGCGTAGGCCGTTGGAGTTTCAGTTGGGCGACAGAGTTTTTCTGAAGATCTCACCTTTCAGAGGCGTAGTACGGTTTGGTATGCGGGGGAAGTTGTCTCCTAGATACGTGGGGCCGTATGAGATCTTACAGCGTGTTGGTACTCTGGCGTACCGTTTGGCATTACCGCCTTCTCTGTCTGGTATACACGACGTATTTCATGTGTCTATGCTGAGGAAGTATGAGCCGAATCCTTCACATGTGTTGCAGCCTTCAGAGGTGCAGATTGAGTCCGATGTTTCTTATGTTGAGCGGCCTATCAGGATTTTGGATAGGGCAGACAGCAGACTTCGGAACAAGGTTATTCCTATGATCAAGGTTCAGTGGGATCGTAGGGGTGTCGAGGAGGCCACGTGGGAGACAGAGCGACACATGGTGCAGCACTATCCAGAGCTGTTTTCTGGTATGCTTTTATGTATTGGTTACTTCATGTTGGTAAGCATGTTTGATTTCGGGGACGAAATCCTATAAGTAGGGGAGTATTGTGATATCCCCGAAATGATTATTGTGATGTTAATCATTTGAGTTAAATTATGATGATTTGGGTGTTAATTCATGGGTTTGGATTAGTATTATTGGGGAGTTTCATTTCAGGGTGCATGTGATATATGTTGAGATTTTGGGGGTCGTGGCTTGTTTATTTGGGGTGTGTGTTGTTTGTTTTGGGTAAAGCATGTTAACGGGAATTGAAGTATTTTATTGAGAAAATACTATAAATATCATGTGAGGATATTTTTATACATCGTGCTAAATACCGGGACCAAAACATAACACATCATACCACCCAACACCCAACCACCCCCCCCAACCCATACCAATCACACTGCACAGCTGACTTTGTTCACCACTTGGCCCAATCATTCCACCACTCTCAGCCATCCAAATTCTCGAGCCTTCTCTCCCATATCTTCACCAGCTTCAGCTAAGCAAAATTCTGAGGAGCTTGTCCCTTTTCATCGCCTAGAAAGCCTTCAAAAATCTGAGCAAAGTAGGGTGAGAAACCATGCTCTGTTTTTGTTTTAAACTTGTTTGAGTACATGTTTTTAGGTGGCGAGAAAACGGCATGTTAGCTTAGGTTTCTTGAAACCTTTGATTTAAATGCTTTTATGGTGTTATTGTGAGGCTCTCTGTATTTTTCCTTGAGCATGTTGCATGTTTTATGTTGAGGAAATAAGCATGTAAAGAAGGGTGTTCGGAAATATGGGTGGGTGTATGCCCTGTTTTTCTGGGAAAATATGGTTAGGGAGTGATTTTGAGGAGGTGGTATCATGCATGTTAGAAGGGTTTGTAGTGAACCTTCGATTTGAGTTTATGCATGGTAGTTTTGTAAAGCCTTGGCATGTTTGTTCGAGCATGCTTTATGTTATATGTGATAGTTATTATAGCATGAAATGAAGTACTCAGGAAATCTGGAAATAAAATGTGTTGCCCTGTTTCCGAAAAGATGACCGAGTACTTGTGTAAATGGTCGTCGTTTATGCATATGGGCTTATGTTTGGGGTGTAATTTTGGTATGAATACACTCAGGGTAATGTGTTGTAACTACTAGCATGTTTAATTGGGCATGTTGTATGTCTTACATGTTGGATTTAAGGGTGTGATTTTAGGTGTTCGAGAATTCTGGGTTGGCATTTCTCGAACAGAGCATCTCGATCGATCGATATTTCATCTCGATCGATCGAGCGGGGCAGAATCTTGGTTTTGATTTTAGGCGTCTTCTCGATCGATCGGGAAGAGGGGCCGATCGATCGAGAGACCCAGAATGTTGAAAAATGTAATTTGTTATATTTTGTTAAAGTTTTGATATTGGATTGTAATGAGACATCTAATATTGTGTTGTACACTGGTGTAGAGCCTTCACAGGTAGCTACACAGCGCAGGGGATAGAGTCCTGCAACACACCACATTTTGGAAAGGTACGTAAGCGACGTACGGGCATCCCAACGGTAACATGTACTTATGTTTGTCTGTGTGACGCATGATGAATGCAATGTGATGCATTAAGATTATGATACATGTTATTATGCATTGTGTTGCATATTATGCATTGTTGTTGCATATTGTGATGTGGGATAAAGAGGTGTATTCCACGAGTCAGGGCGATCACAGTTAAGGTTTTAATGCTTATGCTTTACCGCTGTGCATGTGGAGCGGGAGGGGGGAGACTCGCTGGCACATGGAGGCGAGGTATACCATACTAAGCGAGGAAGAGATACCGCTAGTATGATGAAGCGTGTATGCGATACCGCTTGTTTGAGGTTAAGAAAGCATTAAAATAACTGATGATGACTGACTCAAGAAAAAAAAAAGAGGAAATGTCATGACATTCATTTGTATGGTACAGGGACAACCATTGGGCGTTATAAATGCAGGAAATACAGGAAGTGCTTGTATTTAGGATTGCGCATTTATGCCTTACTTTCATATTATGTTGAATATGAATTGTTTTATGCTCACGTGTTGGGGGTTGTCTTTGTAGGTGCTTTTGTTGACGAGAACCAGGGTCGGGGTTGATTTGCTGAGCTGTAAGGAGTGCTACAGGATTAGCATGTTAGAGAAATTTTGTATAGCTTCTACTGGGTAGAGTAAGACTATAATGTAGTGCCTTTGTAGGAATTGTGTTATTCCTTTTTGAAACATTTTGGTACTGTAATCTCTAAAGCTCAGGTTAAATCAACACGACACGTTACTCTGATATATTCACATGAATGTTTAAGTTCTCTAAATTGCACCTTAATAACTTGTTGTGATAACGGGGTCTCACAATCTTACAACAAATAACATCGCATGGCCTCTTACCATGTGGGGCATCTTACCCCGTGGCATCTTACCACAAATAACATCGCATGGCCTCTTACCATGTGGGGCATCTTACCCCGTGGCATCTTACCACAAATAACATCGCATCATTATATAAACATCATATAAACATCATCATTATAAACTTATTCATCATAATCATCATCATAAACATCATATCATCTTTACTCATCGTAAACATCATCATCATAACATCATACATACTTGTGCAATCATTGCATAATCATAGTATAGAAGTATGGTTTACCGTCCGATGCCCGTACGTTTCTTACGTACCTTCCTTGCTTGAACATTACATGAACAAACGCATTAGTATATTCAATAATAATTGAGACCATACCGAAGTATTCCACTGTCGGTTGTCTACCCAGTCTGTCCTCAGACAATGTCGGTTGTCTACCCAGTCTGTCCTCAGACAATACATCATATCTTTCTTTTCCCTGATTTTCTTACCAAAATCAGATTCCTTGGCACGTAACATATAGAGTGCTAGACATCACTATTAATGCCATCCTATCGTGTTCTATATGATTCCTGCAACCACAATGGTTAGCAATACCACTTTTCGTATCATAAAAGCACATAAACAATTAGTTATGTCGTATAACATTAATGCCATCATGCATAAATATGTGCTATCAATAACTTCCTAGGCCCTTAACAGCCCCAATGAGCAACCACTGCTCTGATACCACTAATGTAAGGACCCCAAGCCCTTAACCCTTGATTAGTGTATTAACCCTTATATGTGGCACATGCTTTCAATAAAACTCAATCGGGAAACTCAGATGATACTTTACCATTGAATGGCAACTACAAAATTTCTTTAATACTCAATGTTATAAGATCATCATCCTAACAACATATAGACTCATAAAGTTCGCCCATTACCATCCCCTTTTCGCCACTTTTTACATTGTGGACTTTTATAAAAATTTGGGCAGAGTCTCCCCATAAATTGAGCTATCCCGAAACAAAAGCACATCACATAACATAAATCCCGGCCAGGGAAAACACAATACTCAACAGAATACAGCAACACTAAGTAAATTCCCAGCCAGGGAAGACACCACACATAAGACAACAAAAGTGGGCTTCAACACCCACAATAATACACCAATGACTCTCATATCATTAGCAATTCTACCCTTAATTGCATGCAACATAGAATGAAAGAGAGAAAGGCTCGTGCCTTTATATACAACCCATATACAAGTATAACCGTGCTCACATGCGAGCATCATAAATGTGTATATAACTCTCGGGTGTATATAAGTACTCTATACGATACCGTGCTCCATCAAGCCCTGGTACCACGATCCTGGGAGTACATCCAATCAACATGCTCGAGCTCAGCTCCACAGCCATAGATGTACCTGTTCACCTGCCCCAACAGAGACAGCCCCCAACGGGGTGAGCATACCAATACACAAAATCCCATAATCACAGTAATGAAATTCATAATTTACAACAAAAGTAAATACTAATGAATTTTAAATGATACTCCCTGGATGGCAACGTCCTCATCCGGGATTCCGTGTACTGTCCATGTTCTCACAATCATCAAACTCATCAAATCTAAAAAATCAGTAAATCAACACATTGATTTAACTCATTGCATGCCTAGTTCTCGAATATCAATAGATGGTGATTCCAAATATATTATACATGCAAATATGGATATCTCAATATCAAATACTGATTTCTCAACTTCTCTATCAATCAAAGATAGCTCAAATGCCTAGCATATATTTTACCAATTTTCCATTATACTTAGACATCTCAAATGTCTTATAATGAATACATGATCCCACGATCATTCTCAGGCATCTCAATGCCCTACAATGGTCATATACATCCGGTACCCCATATACCTTATGAGAGTTATACTACTCTAGTGTCACGCACGCTCGTGGCGGCGATATCAAGATTAGGTCGCTTCATAGCTTCTCAACACGTATATATAACCTCATGCACAATTATTCAATGAAATCAAAATACATTATGCATTTCACAAATGCTCTAATATATGGTAATGCTCGTACGTCGCACGTACCTTAAATCTCCGAAGTCCGAGCCAAACCTTGCTCGAGTTCCATGCCTCGAGGAACGATGTGCTAACACGATAAATAATTCACAATTATTTACGAACATGCAACCCATGCTCAAGCACACCCAAAATCCTCAAAATATTGTCAACACACGACAATAAATCATTTAAAAGACCCGGGGCACGGCACATGCAGGGAGGGAAAACGAATGCGACATATCGAAAAATTGCTCAAGAACACCTTCAATAATTCGAACCCTATCATCACAATTCGAACCCAACCAAGCACCATAATACATCGAAAACAAGTAATAATCGATTAACAACAAGAATCATCGCCCCCCTGCCAAAACCCCCAAAATCCAAACTCAAAGCCCTAAATTCGAACCCAAATCTTTAAATTCGAACACAAATCCTTAAATTCGAATACAATACCACCAAATTTAGCGGGGAATTACATGAGAGGGACGAAAAAGGGGTAAGGAAGGTTACCCATACGAAGATCGGAAGGAAATCGGACGAAAATTGAAGAACCCTAGAAAATTGGGGATCGGCGCTTTCCTGTAAAATCCAAACTCAAATCACGACCAAACTTAAAATTGTTGGTGTGGGAAGCTGCGCCTGGACGAGACGAAGCCAACGGCGGGTCGGACGCGCCGAACGGCGGCCGGACGGCGGCGGGCGCAGCGCTTTTACGCGCGGGGGGTGAGGGAGATCGGAAATGGCCGACGCGAGGAGAGAGAGAGACGGGCTGGAGGGCTGAAATGAATTTTTAAAATTAAAATCTCGGGTTCAACTGGTATTTATAGCAAAAATACCCCGAAATACTAATAGCCCCACAAATACATCATGATTCATTAAAAATCATCTGTTTTCAGAAATTCTCTCTCTAACTCCAAAACCCCCTACCGGTGCCCACACAAAGCACCCCAGATCCCGAGTCACACTAAAAACACAACTCTTAGATTTTACACCGTAATGAGAATACAATCTCAACCTCAGGATCCAACGATCCCACTACCCAAATAAACGAGCCCAGAAGGCCCAACACCGCGATTAAACTCCAAATCGCCACGTAAAACAACTTTAGGGGTTATTAACACTCCGGGATTACCATCTATAATCCCTGGTCATCACACTAAGGTAACAGTTCGCCCATCCTTTACAAAAGAATAGCGATTCTTGAAGCCACCATGTGTGACCTTTCTATCATACTGCCAAGGTCTCCCTAATAGTAGGTGTCCCGCCTGCATTGGTACCACATCGCAAAGAGCCTCATCTCTGTATTTCCCAATCGAAAATGATATCAACACCTGTTTTGTAACCTTTGCTTCACCACAATCATTCAACCACTGCAACTTATATGGCCTAGGATGTTTCATTGTAGGCAACCCCAACTTCTCAATAAGCAATGTACTAGCAACATTCGTACAACTACCCCCATCAATGATCAAACTGCAAACTTTCTCGTTTATGTGGCAACGAGTATGGAAAATGTTTTCACGCTGCACTTCCTCATCCTCCTTCACTTGCATAGTCAATGCTCTACGAGCCACAAGTAACTCTCCTTCCACAGCATACTCCTCACACTCTGCACCCTCTGATGATGCTTGTGAGTTGTTGTCTTCCTCACTTTCAGAATGTATCTCTCCATCTTCCCGCAGTATCATGACACGCTTATTAGGACACTGAGATGCAATGTGTCCTCGCCCCAAACATCTAAAGCACTTAATGTCTCTATTCTTCTCTTGGAATCCATCCACTGGTTTCTTACCCTTATCAACCACAGTATCCTTCCCTTTTGGTGTTTCAAATTTATGTTTCCCAAATGATTTATCAAATCCCTTATTCAAACCAGGTTTCCAAGATGTACCTGAAGTTGAGCTAACCTTAGTCACATTACTCCTACGATGAATCTGCCTCTCAACTTTTATAGCCATATGTACCATATCCTCAAGCTCAACGTTAATTCGACTACGTTAGCTATATCACGATTCAAACCCTGCAAAAATCTTGCCATTGTCGCCTCTCTATCCTCCTCCACATCTGCTCGTATCATCAGAATTTACATCTCCTTATGATAATCCTCCACACTCCTTGAACCTTGATTCAGCCCTTGCAATCGCTGAAAAATATCACGGTAATAGTGTGATGGCACAAATCGACGTCTCATTGCGGCCTTCACCTCATCCCATGTGGTAATTGGTTGCTCTCTATTTCTCCTTCGACTTTGTACCAATTGATCCCACCAAATCAAAGCATAGTCTGTAAACTCTATGACCACTAGCTTTACTTTCTTCTCCTCGAAGAACTCATGGCAGTCAAACATTAGCTCAACCCTCTTTTCCCATTCTAAGTATATTTCTGGGTTGTTCTTCCCCTGGAAAGGTGGAATATTCACCTTTATATTTCCCAAATCACGATCTATCCTATCCTCACCCCTTCCATTACTTTGCTCATTCCGACCACGTCTACCTTGTCTTCTATCACCCCGATTACCATGCCCTCCTCTACCCCTTAGTCCACGGCCTCCATCATCACCATTTCTTTGATTCACATCATCGTGCTCTTCTTCGGACTCCGTCAAGTCATACACCACATTTCTACGCACATTCTGATCTCGTCCTCCTCGTTCACCCCTCAATTCTTTCACTTGTTCATCTTGCTTATCAAGTCTATCAGTCATCGCTTGTAAGATCATTCCCATACGCTCAAACTGTTGTTGCATGGCTTGAAGCGTAAAAGCATTATCTTTTTCACCACTACCACTTGAACCATCATTGTTACGAGACATTTTGTGTTACCTGCAAGAAAAGGGTTAGTATAAAAAGAAAGGACCTCACAAACACTCCCTCACGTGTTTCACTCACACTCAACTCACAAAAAGGACTCTCCACTCGTGTTTACTCTCTTTTTTTTTTGGCTTTTTCGAATGTTCTCACATAGCCTTTTTCCACACAAGATGTATTGCATCGAGGATGGTTTTCTTGCTAGGTTGAAGAGGTTGTACTTTGTTTTTTTTAAAGAGGTAACAAACTTTAGAAATACGAGTTGAATCTAAGACACAAGAATTAAAGGACTTTAATGTAGAACTTGGAAATGCAAATGACTCTTTGAGTGGAAGGAGTAGTCTTGAATTTTGATTTGACTACTTTGGAAAGAAGTGGAATACTTGGAAATAGAATATTGACTCAAAAAGATGACCTTTTACTTGGAAATAAAATATTGACTCCAAAAGGTGACCCTTTAACTTGGAAATAAAATATTGACTCAAAAATGTGCCCCTTAAACTTCTTTTTCGATTTTTTTTTTTTTTTTTTTAAGGAAGTCAAAGGACTAAAGAAACAAGAAAATAGACCAAAAAAACGAATTCTTTTTTTTTAAAAAAAAAATTTCGTTTTTTTTTTGGCCTCTCCGGAGCAACGAAAAATATGAAAAAGAATAGGGAAAACAAATACTCAATGAAACAAAAACTTGATTTTAAAAACCAGGCACTGATACCAAATGATAAGACCTTTGTGACGTCAGTAACAACGATATGGAATGGATCGTGCTAAGGACCACAAAAAAATCTCGATTTACACGTTGTAACCATGATATGACCCTTGTGACGCCATTAACAACGATATAGAATGAATCGTGCTAAGGACCACAAAAATCACGATTTACACGTTGTAACCCAAGAAAGTTTTAAAATCAAATTGAAAATTACAAGGCTCGAATGATATAAATTTTGTTACCTTAAACCTCGACCCGTTGCTTAACGAAGCAAGAACCTCGGTATGATGATAAGCACCTCGACCCAATATCTATAAAGAGATATGAACCTCGGTATCTGATAATAAGCACATCAACCCAATATCTATAAAGAGGTATGAACCTCGGTATCTGATTGTGAACGCCACAAGGAATGAAAACCTTGATAAGTTCAGAAATTTGATCTTTGAAGATCAAATTTTCGAGTGAAAATTTCAAGAGGTATGAAAACTTGATTTTTGGAATCAAAAATGATTAATTACCCTCAAAAGACTACTATGGGTGCTTATATATAGCCTTAGCACCTTTAATTTGACCTAATGGGCTCAAAGCAAGCTAGCATGCCACTTTTATGAAGCCCATCAACTTACAACTCGAAAATGCATGAAATAAAATAAGTACTAAGCCCACTAAGGCATTAAATACTATTACAATTTGGAACAAATTATAAGAGAAAAGTTTTAAGCAGCCCGAGTACAAAAACTTGAAATAATTCAATTGATTCACTCTTCGTCTTGAACTTGGAGTAGATTCAGCATTGTAGGATCATTTGTCATAAATTGTCTTGACTTAGAGTGTTCCTTCGTTATGGTGTGCAGTACGAAGCTTAGCAATGAGTTGGCCAACTTTTTAGCTCGTGCTCTTGTAATGGGTCCACTTGGAATTAGAGGAATCGTATCTACCTCTCCTTGATTAACTCCTTCTTCATCATACACTCGTAGATCTTCATCATCTTCCAACAAAAAAAATTATTTACTCAAGACACATACTCTTATAATTGCACGAATAGAAATTTATCAAAAAATAAAAAAAAACGTCTGAAATTGTTAAAATTTCTCAAATACTTATTCGAACCAAGAAAATGATGTACTCTAGACATATACTCGAATATTCGCACGAAATCGGAATTTATCAAAAAATCAAAAAACTTACGTAATTTTGAAAATTTCTCAAAATTTTCTTCCAACCAAGATAACAATGTACTCAAGAGACATACTCTTATAATTGCACGAAATAGATTTATCAAAACATCAAAAAAACGTCCGAAATTGTTAAAATATCTCAAATACTTATTCGAACCAAGAAAATGATATACTCAAAACATATACTCGAATATTCGCACGAAATTGAAATTTATCGAAAAATCAAAAAACGTACGTAATTTCTGAAAATATCTCAAAACCTTCTTCCAACCAAGAGAATTATTTACTTAAGACACATACTCTTATAATTGCACGAAAAAGAAATTTATCAAAAAATCAAAAAAACATCCGAAATTGTTACAATTTCTGAAATACTTATTCGAACCAAGAAAATGATGTACTCTAAAATATACTCGAATATACGCACGAAATCGGAATTTATCAAAAAATCAAAAAACTTACGTAATTTCTGAAAATTTCTCAAAACCTTCTTCCAACCAATATAATTATGTACTCAAGACACATACTCTTATAATTGCACGAAATAGAAATTTATCAAAAAATAAAAAAAAACGTCTGAAATTGTTAAAATTTCTCAAATACTTATTCGAACCAAGAAAATGATGTACTCTAGACATATACTCGAATATTCGCACGAAATCGAAATTTATCAAAAAATAAAAAAACATGCGTAATTTTGAAAATTTTTCATAACCTTCTTCCAACCAAGATAACAATTACTCAAGACATATAGTCTTATAATTGCACGAAATAGAAATTTATCAAAACATCAAAAAAAACGTCGGAAATTGTTAAAATTTCTCAAATACTTATTCGAACCAAGAAAAAGATATACTCAAAACATATACTAGAATATTCGCACGAAATCGAAACTTATCAAAAAGGCCAAAAACTTACGTAATTTCTGAAAATTTCTCAAAACCTTCTTCCAACAAAGAAAATTATTTACTCAAGACACATACTCTTATAATTGCACGAAAAAGAAATTTATCAAAAAATCAAAAAAACGTTCGAAATTGTTAAAATTTCCCAAATACTTATTCGAACCAAGAAAATGATGTACTCTACACATATACTCGAATATTCTCACGAAATCAGAATTTATCAAAAAAATCAAAAAACTTACGTAATTCTGAAAATTTCTCAAAACCTTCTTCCAACCAAGATAACAATGTACTCAAGACACATACTCTTATAATTGCACGAAATAGAAATATATCAAAACATCAAAAAAACGTCCGAAATTGTTAAAATTTCTCAAATACTTATTCGAACAAAGAAAATTATATACTCAATACATATACTCGAATATTCGCACGAAATAGAAATTTATCAAAAAATCGAAAAACTTACGTAATTTCTGAAAATTTCTCAAAACCTTCTTCCAACCAAGAAAATTATTTACTCAAGACACATACTCTTATAATTGCACGAAAAAGAAATTTATCACAAAATCAAAAAAAACTTCTGAAATTGTTACAATTTCTCAAATACTTATTCGAACCAAGAAAATGATGTACTCTAGAATATACTCGAATATACGCGCGAAATCGGAATTCATCAAAAAATCAAAAAACTTACGTAATTTCTGAAAATTGCTCCAAACCTTCTTCCAACCAATATAATTATGTACCCAAGACACATACTCTTATAATTGCACGAAATAGAAATTTATCAAAAAATCAAAAAAACGTCCGAAATTTTAAAATTTCTCAAATACTTATTCGAACTAAGAAAATGATATACTCAAGACATATACTCGAATATTCGAAATCGAAATTTATCAAAAAATAAAAAAACTTACGTAATTCTGAAAATTTCTCAAAACCATCTTCCACCAAGAAAATTATTTACTCAAGACACATACTCTTATAATTGCACGAAAAAGAAATTTATCAAAAAATCAGAAAAAAACGTCCGAAATTGTTAAAATTTCTCAAATACTTATTCGAACAAAGAAATGATGTACTATAGACATATACTCGAATATTCTCACGAAATCGGAATTTATCAAAAAATCAAAAAAACTTACGTAATTCTGATAATTTTCAAAATCTTCTTCCAACCAAGATAACAATGTACTCAAGACACATACTCTTATAATTGCACGAAATAGAGTTGTCAAAACATCAAAAAAACGTCAGAAATTGTTAAAATTTCTCAAATACTTATTCGAACCAACAAAATGATATACTCAAAACATATACTCGAATATTCGCACGAAATCAAAATTTATCAAAAAATCAAAAAACTTACGTAATTTCTGAAAATTTCTCAAAACCTTCTTCCAACCAAGAAAATTATTTACTCAAGACACATATTCTTATAATTGCACGAAAAAGAAATTTATCAAAAAAACTTCCGAAATTGATAAAATTTCTCAAATAATTATTCGAACCAAGAAAATGATTTACTCTAGACATATACTCGGATATTTGCACGAAATCAGAATTTATCAAAAAATCAAAAAACTTATGTAATTCTAAAAATTTCTCAAAACCTTCTTCCAACAAAGAAAATTATGTACTCAAGACACATACTCATATAATTGCACGAAATAGAAATTTATCAAAAAATAAAAAAAACGTCTGAAATTGTAAAAATTTCTCAAATACTTATTCGAACCAAGAAAATGATTTACACAAGACATATACTCGAATATTCGCACGAAATTGAAATTTATCAAAAAATCAAAAAACTTACGTAATTCTTAAAATTTCTCAAAACATTCTTCAAACCAAGAAAATTATTTACTCAAGACACACACTCTTATAATTGCACGAAAAAGAAATCTATCAAAAAATAAAAAAAAAACATCCGAAATTGTTAAAATTTCTCAAATACTTATTCGAACCAAGAAAATGATGTACTCTAGACATATACTCGAAAATTAGCACGAAATCGGAATTTATCAAAAATAAAAAAAACTTACGTAATTCTGAAAATTTCTCAAAACCTTCTTCCAACCAAGAAAATTATGTACTCAAGACACATACTCTTATAATTGCACAAAATAGAAATTTATCAAAAAATCAAAAAAAACGTCCGAAATTGTTAAAATTTAACAAAAAATCAAAAAACTTACGTAATTCTGAAAATTTCTCAAAACCTTCTTCCAACAAAGAAAATTATGTACTCAAGACACATACTCATATAATTGCACGAAATAGAAATTTATCAAAAAATAAAAATAACGTCCGAAATTGTTAAAATTTCTCAAATACTTATTCGAACCAAGAAAATTATTTACACAAGACATATACTCGAATATTCGCACGAAATTGAAATTTATCAAAAAATCAAAAAACTTACGTAATTCTTAAAATTTCTCAAAACATTCTTCAAACCAAGAAAATTATTTACTCAAGACACATACTCTTATAATTGCACGAAAAAGAAATCTATCAAAAAATAAAAAAAAAACATCCGAAATTGTTAAAATTTCTCAAATACTTTTCGAACCAAGAAAATGATGTACTCTAGACATATACTCGAAAATTCTCACGAAATCGGAATTTATCAAAAAATCAAAAAATTACGTAATTTCTGAAAATTTCTCAAAACCTTCTTCCAACCAATATAATTATGTATTCAAGACACATACTCTTATAATTGCACGAAATAGAAATTTATCAAAAAATCAAAAAAAACGTCCGAATTTGTTACAATTTCTCGAATACTTATTCGAACCAAAAATTGATGTACTCTAGAATATACTCGAATATGCGCACGAAATCGGAATTTATCAAAAAATCAAAAAACTTACGTAATTTCTGAAAATTTCTCAAAACCTTCTTCCGACAAAGAAAATTATTTACTCAAGACACATACTTTTATAATTGCACGAAATAGAAATTTATCAAAAAATAAAAAAAAAAACGTACGAAATTGTTAAAATTTGTCAAATACTTATTCGAACCAAGAAAATGATTTACACAAGACATATACTCGAATATTCGCACGAAATCGAAATTTATCAAAAAATCAAAAAACTTACGTAATTCTGAAAATTTCTCAAAACCTTCTTCCAACCAAGAAAATTATTTATTCAAAACACAAACTCTTATAATTGCAACGAAAAAGAAATTTTCAAAATATCAGAAAAAACGTCCGAATTGTTAAAATTTCTCAAATACTTATTCTAACCAAGAAAATGATATACTCAAGACATATACTCGAATATTCGAAATCAAAATTTATCAAAACATTTTTCCAACCAAGAAAAGTATGTACTCAAGGCACATACTCTTATAATTGCACGAAATAGAAATTTATCAAAACTCAAAAAAACGTCCGAAATTGTTAAAATTTCTCAAATACTTATTCGAACCAAGAAAATGATGTACTCTAGACATATACTCGACTATTCGCACGAAATCAAAATTTATCAAAAAATGAAAAAACTTACGTAATTCTGAAAATTTCACAAAACCTTCTTCCAACCAAGAAAATTATTTACTCAAGACACATACTCTTATAATTGCACGAAAAGAAATTTATCAAAAAATCAAAAAAACCGTCCGAAATTGTTAAAATTTCTCAAATACTTATTCGGACCAAGAAAATGATGTACTCTAGACATAACTCGAATATTCGCACGAAATCAGAATTTATCAAAAAATCAAAAACTTACTTAATTTTGAAAATTTCTCAAAATCTTCTTCCAACCAAGATAACAATGTACTCAATACATATACTCTTATAATTGCACGAAATAGATTTATCAAAACATCAAAAAAACGTCCGAAATTGTTAAAATATCTCAAATACTTATTCGAACCAAGAAAATGATATACTCAAGACATATACTCGAATATTCGAAATCGAAATTTATCAAAAAATAAAAAAACATACCTAATTCTGAAAATTTCTCAAAACCTTCTTCAAACCAAGAAATTATTTACTCAAGACACATACTTTGCACGAAAATGAAATTTATCAAAAAATCAGAAAAAACGTCCGAAATTGTTAAAATTTCTCAAATACTTATTCGAACCAAGAAAATGATGTACTATAGACATATACTCGAATACTCTCACGAAATAGGAATTTATCAAAAAATCAAAAAAACTTACGTAATTCTGAAAATTTTCAAAACCTTCTTCCAACCAAGAAAATTATGTACTCAAGACACATACTCTTATAATTGCACGAAATAGAAATTTATCAAAAAATCAAAAAAACGTCCAAAATTGTTAAAATTTATCAAATACTTATTCGAACTAAGAAAATGATGTACTCCAGACATATACTCGAATATTCGCACGAAATTGGAATTTATCAAAAAATCAAAAAACTTACGTAATTCTGAAAATTTCTCAAAACCTTCTTCCAACCAAGAAAATTATGTACACAAGAAACATACTCTTATAATTGCACGAAATAGAAATTTATCAAAAAATCAAAATAACGTCCGAAATTGTTAAAATTACTCAAATACTTATTCGAACCAAGAAAATGATGTACACAAGACATATACTCGAATATTCGCACGAAATCGAAATTTATCAAAAAATCAAAACACTTACGAATTCTGAAAATTTCTCAAAACCTTCTTCCAACCAAGAAAATCATTTACTCAAGACACATACTCTTATAGTTGCACGAAAAAGAAATTTATCAAAAAATCAAAAAAAACGTCCGAAATTGTTAAAATTTCCCAAATACTTATTCGAACCAAGAAAATGATGTACTCTAGGCATATACTCGAAATTCTCACGAAATCGGAATTTATCAAAAAATCAAAAAATACGTAATTTCTTAAAATTACTCAAATACTTATTCGAACCAAGAAAATGATGTACACAAGACATATACTCGAATATTCGCACGAAATCGAAATTTATCAAAAAAATCAAAAAACTTACGAATTCTGAAAATTTCTCAAAACCTTCTTCCAACCAAGAAAATTATTTACTCAAGACACATACGCTTATAATTGCACGAAAAAGAAATTTATCACAAAATCAAAAAAACGTCTGAAATTGTTACAATTTCTCAAATACTTATTCGAACCAAGAAAATGATGTACTCTAGAATATACTCGAATATACGCATGAAATCGGAATTCATCAAAAAATCAAAAAACTTACGTAATTTCTGAAAATTTCTCCAAACCTTCTTCCAACCAATATAATTATGTACTCAAGACACATACTCTTATAATTGCACGAAATAGAAATTTATCAAAAAATCAAAAAAACATCCGAAATTTTTAAAATTTCTCAAATACTTATTCGAACCAAGAAAATGATATACTCAAGACATATACTCGAATATTCAAAATCAAAATTTATCAAAAAATAAAAAAAACTTACGTAATTCTGAAAATTTCTCAAAACCATCTTCCACCAAGAAAATTATTTACTCAAGACACATACTCTTATAATTGCACGAAAAAGAAATTTATCAAAAAATCAGAAAAAACGTCCGAAATTGTTAAAATTTCTCAAATACTTATTCGAACAAAGAAAATGATGTACTATAAACATATACTCGAATATTCTCACGAAATCGGAATTTATCAAAAAATCAAAAAAACTTACGTAATTCTGAAAATTTTCAAAATCTTCTTCCAACCAAGATTACAATGTACGCAAGACACATACTCTTATAATTGCACGAAATAGATTTGTCAAAACATCAAAAAAACGTAAGAAATTGTTAAAATTTCTGAAATACTTATTCGAACCAACAAAATGATATACTCAAAACATATACTCGAATATTCGCACGAAATTGAAATTTATCAAAAAATCAAAAAACTTATGTAATTTCTGAAAATTTCTCAAAACCTTCTTCCAACCAAGAAAATTATTTACTCAAGATACATATTCTTATAATTGCACGAAAAAGAAATTTATCAAAAAATCAAAAAAACTTCCGAAATTGATAAAATTTCTCAAATAATTATTCGAACCAAGAAAATGATTTACTCTAGACATATACTCGAATATTTGCACGAAATCAGAATTTATCAAAAAATCAAAAAACTTATGTAATTCTGAAAATTTCTCGAAACCTTCTTCCAACAAAGAATATTATGTACTCAAGACACATACTCATATAATTGCACGAAATAGAAATTTATCAAAAAATAAAAAAAACGTCCGAAATTGTTAAAATTTCTCAAATACTTATTCGAACCAAGAAAATGATTTACACAAGACATATACTCGAATATTCGCACGAAATTGAAATTTATCAAAAAATCAAAAAACTTACGTAATTCTTAAAATTTCTCAAAACATTCTTCAAACCAAGAAAATTATTTACTCAAGACTCATACTCTTATAATTGCACGAAAAAGAAATCTATCCTAAAATATAAAAAAAACATCCGAAATTGTTAAAATTTCTCAAATACTTATTCGAACCAAGAAAATGATGTACTCTAGACATATACTAGAAAATTCGCACGAAATCGGAATTTTATCAAAAAATCAAAAAACTTACGTAATTTCTGAAAATTTCTCAAAACCTTCTTCCAACCAATATAATTATGTATTCAAGACACATACTCTTATAATTGCACGAAATAGAAATTTATCAAAAAATCAAAAAAATGTCCGAAATTGTTAAAATTTAACAAAAAATCAAAAAACTTACGTAATTCTGAAATTTCTCAAAACCTTCTTCCAACAAAGAAAATTATGTACTCAAGACACATACTCATATAATTGCACGAAATAGAAATTTATCAAAAAATAAAAAAAGCGTCCGAAATTGTTAAAATTTCTCAAATACTTATTCGAACCAAGAAAATGATTTACACAAGACATATACTCGAATATTCTCAAGAAATTGAAATTTATCAAAAAATCAAAAAACTTACGTAATTCTTAAAATTTCTCAAAACATTCTTCAAACCAAGAAAATTATTTACTCAAGACACATACTCTTATAATTGCACGAAAAAGAAATCTATCAAAAATAAAAAAAAAACATCCGAAATTGTTAAAATTTCTCAAATACTTATTCGAACCAAGAAAATGATGTACTCTAGACATATACTCGAAAATTCTCACGAAATCGGAATTTATCAAAAAATCAAAAAATTACGTAATTTCTGAAAATTTCTCAAAACCTTCTTCCAACCAATATAATTATGTATTCAAGACACATACTCTTATAATTGCACGAAATAGAAAGTTATCAAAAAATCAAAAAAAACGTCCGTAATTGTTACAATTTCTCGAATACTTATTCGAACCAAGAAATTGATCTACTCTAGAATATACTCGAATATGCGCACGAAATCGGAATTTATAAAAAAATCAAAAAACTTATGTAATTTCTGAAAATTTCTCAAAACCTTCTTCCGACAAAGAAAATTATTTACTCAAAACACATACTTTTATAATTGCACGAAATAGAAATTTATCAAAAAATCAAAAAAAACCGTACGAAATTGTTAAAATCTGTCAAATACTTATTCGAACCAAGAAAATGATTTACACAAGACATATACTCGAATATTCGCACGAAATAGAAATTTATCAAAAAATTAAAAAACTTACGTAATTCTGAAAATTTCTCAAAACCTTCTTCCAACCAAGAAAATTATTTACTCAAGACACAAACTCTTATAATTGCACGAAAAAGAAATTTTTCAAAATATCAGAAAAAAACGTCCGAAATTGTTAAAATTTCTCAAATACTTATTCGAACCAAGAAAATGATATACTCAAGACATATACTCGAATATTCGAAATCAAATTTATCAAAACATTTTTCCAACCAAGAAAAGTATGTACTCAAGGCACATACTATTATAATTGCACGAAATAGAAATTTATCAAAAACTCAAAAAAAACGTCCGAAATTGTTAAAATTTCTCAATTACTTATTCGAACCAAGAAAATGATGTACTCTACACATACTCGACTATTCGCACGAAATCAGAATTTATCAAAAAATCAAAAAACTTACGTAATTCTGAAAATTTCTCAAAACCTTCTTCCAACCAAGAAAATTATTTACTCAAGACACATACTCTTATAATTGCACGAAAAAGAAATTTATCAAAAAATCAAAAAAACCGTCCGAAATTGTTAAAATTTCTCAAATACTTATTCGGACCAAGAAAATGATGTACACTAGACATATACTCGAATATTCGCACGAAATCAGAATTTATCAAAAAATCAAAAACTTACTTAATTTTGAAAATTTCTCAAATCTTCTTCGAACCAAGATAACAATGTACTCAATACACATACTCTTATAATTGCACGAAATAGATTTATCAAAACATCAAAAAAACGTCCGAAATTGTTAAAATTTCTCAAATACTTATTCGAACCAAGAAAATGATATACTCAAGACATATACTCGAATATTCGAAATCGAAATTTATCAAAAAATAAAAAAACATGCCTAATTCTGAAAATTTCTCAAAACCTTCTTCCAACCAAGAAATTATTTACTCAAGACACATTCTTTGCACGAAAATGAAATTTATCAAAAAATCAGAAAAAACGTCCGAAATTGTTAAAATTTCTCAAATACTTATTCGAACCAAGAAAATGATGTACTATGGACATATAGTCGAATATTCTCACGAAGTAGGAATTTATCAAAAAATCAAAAAACTTACGTAATTCTGAAAATTTTCAAAACCTTCTTCCAACCAAGATAACAATGTACTCAAAACACATACTCTTATAATTGCAGGAAATTGAAATTTATCAAAACATCAAAAAAAACGTATGAAATTGTTAAAATTTTTCAAATACTTATTCGAACCAAGAAAATGATTTACACAAGACATATACTCGAATATTCGCACGAAATCGAATTTATCAAAAAATCAAAAAACTTACGTAATTCTGAAAATTTCTCAAAACCTTCTTCCAACCAAGAAAACTATTTACTCAAGACACAAACTCTTATAATTGCACGAAAAAGAAATTTTTCAAAAAATCAGAAAAAACGTCCGAAATTGTTAAAATTTCTCAAATACTTATTCGAACCAAGAAAATGATGTAATATAGACATATACTCGAATATTCTCACGAAATCGGAATTTATCAAAAAATCAAAAAAACTTACGTAATTCGGAAAATTTTCAAAACCTTCTTCCAACCAAGATAACAATGTACTCAAGACACATACTCTTATAATTACACTAAATAGATTTGTCAAAACATCAAAAAAACGTCCGAAATTGTTAAAATTTCTCAAATACTTATTCGAACCAAGAAAATGATATACTCAAAACATATACTCGAATATTCGCACGAAATTGAAATTTATCAAAAAATCAAAAAACTTACGTAATTTCTGAAAATTTCTCAAAACCTTCTTCCAACCAAGAAAATTATTTACTCAAGACACATATTCTTATAATTGCATGAAAATGAAATTTATCAGAAAATCAAAAAAACTTCCGAAATTGTTAAAATATCTCAAATACTTATTCGAACCAAGAAAATGATTTACTCTAGACATATACTCGAATATTTGCACGAAATCAGAATTTTTCAAAAAATCAAAAAACTAATGTAATTCTGAAAATTTCTCAAAACCTTCTTTCTTCCAACCAAGAAAATTATGTACTCAAGACACATACTCATGTAACTGCACGAAATAGAAATTTATCAAAAACGATCGCCGAGCCCTGTAACGCGAAAAATCGCCATTAATGCTCCAAAACTTCATTCCAACCCATTCCAACTCCCCTACCAACAAACCAACAACATCAAATACATAATACCCTTCCATAAACACTTAAAGCACCTCAAAAAATCCATCATTAAACCAAAACCACAACAACCCAACACAAACCCATTTTAAAACCCTTCAAAATCATACCAAACTTAAATAAAACCATACAAAATCAACAATGCGGTATCCATACCTCTTGGGGACCTCAAATCTCCCAATAAACTCCACAAACTCAAACTTTGGAAGGATTTCTCCCCACCTTTTTGCTTCAACTCGAAAATGAGGAGGGGGAAGGGTTTGGGTGGTGATTTGGTAAAGTAAAAGTGAGAGTGTATTGAGTGGGGTTGGGGTAAAAAGGGTTGGGTTAATTAATTAAAAGCATTTCACAAACCCATGGTGTATAAAACACCCCAACATGATATTTTCAAAAGCATTAATCCAAAATGCACCAAAATATCAATTAACTCATGCTTTCCAAATAATTGCTAACCATGGCAAATAAATCATGCTAAAAGCAATTTTCCCCAACATGCACAACATGCACCCTGAAATGCACTCCCGGGTCATCCTTTCCATGTGACCATGCATTTCCTCACATTAATTAAATCCAGCACATAAACAATTAATTACCATCATAATTAATCATATAAACACAATTAATGCCTAAGTTGCAATTAATCATTTCGGGGATATCACACATCGCTATCAATACCCGATGGCATAAACCATCGCCAATAGAATAGCGGAATGAGACATCGCTATCAATATATCCGGCGGCAAGAACCATCGCCAATCAATATAGCGGAATGAGACATCACTATCAATATATCCGGCCGCAAGAACCATCGCCAATCAATATAGCGGAATGAGACATCGCTATCAATATCGATAATGTGGTTGTTCCGGTCTTGTTATAGCAGCGGAATTTTAGGACCCCTCGCTTCGACATATAGCGGCATCATATGATATCCCTCGCTTCGACAATGACAGCGGCATGTTACCTCGCTTAGACATGACAACGGCAAATATCATATTACCATCGCTTCATATGACAGCGGCAAGTACCTCCCTCGCTCGAATATAACAACTACCGGAACTTCCACTAGCTCCATGTACCTGCATCCAGGTTAATACCACAGTTCACAATATAATGATCGATATCACTTTTCAGTTATAACCACAATATTCCACAATAATCACAATATTCCACTTTAATCACAATATTCCACATTAATCACTAGAATTGTGACTGTTCCGGTCCCAATACAACAGCGGAATTTTAGGACCCCTCGCTTCGACAATGACAGCGGCATGTTACCTCGCTCAGTCATGACAGCGGCAAGTACCTCCCTCGCTCGGAGATAAAGGCTACCGGAACATTCATCAATTCTACCACAATAATCAAGCACAACAGTTGATTCCATTATCACAATATATCACTATCATTTCACATATACCATCACATGTAAGGGTTCACTACCCACGATATACATAATCAAAGGTGTAACACGTTTTACCGTCCGAAGCCCGTACGTCTCACCTTTCCTGATTTTCCTACAAAATCAGATCCCTTAGCACATCATACATGAAGGGTCAGACATCACCATTAATGCCATCCCATCTCATGCTACACGATTCCTGCAATCACACTGATTAGCAACACCACTTTTCATATCATAAAAAGCACATAAACAACTAGTTGTGTCATACAACATTAATGCCATCATGCATAAGTATGTGCTATCAATAACTTCCTAGGCCCTTAACAGCCCCAAAGAGCAACCACTGCTCTGATAACACTAATGTAAGGACCCCAAGCCCTTAACCCTTAATTAGTGTATTAATCATTATGTGTGGCACATGCTTTCAATATATTCAATCGGGAAACACAGATGATACTTTACCATTGAATGGCAATTACAAAATTTCTTTAATATTCAACATTAAGATCATCTCTACCCATAATTAGACTCATAGATTCCGCTCATTTCCATCCCCATTACACCACTTTTCACATCATAGACTTTTATAAAAATTTGGGCAGAGTCTCCCCATAAATAGAGCCATCCCAAAATAAAAGCGCATCACAATATATAGTTCCCGGCCAGGGAAAACACATATTCAACATAACACAACAACACTAAGTAAATTCCCAGCCAGGGAAGACACCACACATAAGACAACATAAATGGGTCTCAACACCCACATAATACACCCATGACTCTCATATCATTAGCAATTCTACTCTAATTGCATGCAACACAAAATGAAAGAGAGAAAGGCTCATGCCTTTATATACAATCCATATACAAGCATAATCGTGCTCACATGCGAGCATCATGAATATGTATATAATCCTCAGGTGTATATAAGTGCTCTATACGATACCGTGCTCCATCAAGCCCTGGTACCACGATCCTGGGAGTACATCCAATCAACAGCTCGAGCTCAACTCCAAAGCCATCGATGTACCTGTTCACCTGTCCCAACAGAGACAGCCCCCCAACGGGGTGAGCATACCAATACACAAAATCCCATAATCACAATAATGAAATTCATAATTTACAACGAAAGTAAATACTAATGAATTTTAAATGATACTCCCTGGATGGCAACGTCCTCATCCGGGATTTCGTGTACTGTCCCTGTTCTCACAATCATCAAACTCATCAAATCTCAAAAATCAGTAAATCAACACATTGATTTAACTCATAGCATGCCTGGTTCTCAAGTATCAATAATTAATGATTCCAAATTCATTACACATACAAATATAGATATCTCGATATCTAATATTGATTTTCAACTTTGCTACCAATCATAGATAGCTCAAATGCCTAGCATTTATTTTACAAATTCTCATTTATACTTAGACATCTCACATGTCTTATAATGAATACATGATTCCACGATCATTCTCAGGCATCTCAAATGCCTAGCATTTATTTGACAAATTCCCATTTATACTTAGACATCTCACATGTCTTATAATGAATACATGATTCCACGATCATTCTCAGGCATCTCGAATGCCCTACAATAGTCATATAAACCCAGTACCCCATATCTCATGTAAGGTTATACTACTCTAGTATTACGCATACTTGTGACAGCGATATCAAGACTAGGTCGTTCCATAGTCATATCGACACATATATATATAACCATACCCACAACCATCTAATGCAATTAAAACACATTATGCATTTCACAAATGCTTTCATATAAAGTAATGCTCGTACGTCACACGTACCTCAAATTTCCGAAGTCCGAGCCAAACCTTGCTCGAGTTCCATGCTCCGAGGAACGATGTGCCAATCGAAAATCGGAAGTAAAACGTTCGAAATTGATGAACCCTAGGAATTGGGGATCGGCGCATTCCCGTGAAATCCGACTTCAAAACGCGACGAAACTCTCAATTGCCGGAGGGGATAGCTGCGCCTCGACGAGACGAAGCCGGCGACGGGTCGCACGCGCCGAACGGCGGCCGGACGGCGGCGGGCGCACGCCTGGAAGCGGCGTGGGTCTGGGGAAAATCGGGAAGCAGCGACGCGGAAGGGAGAGAGAGATAAGGTGCTGAAAGGGATCCGATAATTAAAATCTCGGGTTCAACTGGTATTTATAGCAAAAATACCCCGAAATACTAATAGCCCCACAAATACATCATGATTCATTAAAAATCATCTGTTTTCAAAAATTCTCTCTCTAACTCCAAAACCCCCTACCGGTGCCCACACCAAGCACCCGAGATTCCGAGTCACACTAAAAAACCCAAATCTTAGATTTTTCACCGTAATGAGAATACAATCTCAACCTCGGGATCCAACAATCCCAACTACCCAAATAAATGAGCCCAGAAGGCCCAACACCGCGATTAAACTCCAAATCGCCACGTAAAACAACTTTATTGATTATTAACACTCCGGGATTAACATCTATAATCTCTGGTCAGCACATGGAATGTATAAACGGGCTACGGCTCTTCTCTGTTCATTTATGATTTACACGCAATTGATATATAATTGCTAAATGAACTAAGAGTATGTTAGTGTATTATGAGGGTGCATGCTATATGGATAATCATGGTTGGGGAATTTGAATATTATGTGGTTTAAATGCAAGAAATTTTCTGGATAGCATATGGTGTTGCACTTGCAAATGGTTTTTCCCCTGATAGTATGATTATATGCACTAATGATATGGCTTAATACACTAATAACGGATTAAGGGCACGGGGGTCCTTACAGAAGATCATTATACATCTTCTTACATGCTAAACTTACTACAATGGGCTCTTTGTAAAAGTCCTTGGCGTAGTCCAGGTACATTAGGAACTACCCATCGATCTTGAAGCCGTAACACACCATCTTCGGCTATTCTGAATTTAGATACCTGACCTTGAGAGATCACGAGAATCCATCTCTGAACCTCCTCGTCTGATTTTTGTGCTTCTCTGATATCTCCAAATATGTTTGGTTCCTCCAATAGTGTCGATACTTGAACTGGTGACCTAGATATATTAAAGTCATGTCTCAAATGGCAATAAGAACTCAATAATGTCGATAAGTGGCTCATATCATTCGTAGTGTGCCATACTTTATGACTCAGAGCGTCAGCTGTCAAATTTGCTCGACCCGTATGGTACTCAATCTCGCAGTCATAATCCTTTAATAGGTCCATCCACCTTCTCTGCCTCATATTCAACTCGGCTTGAGTAAACAAGAATTTCAAACTCTTGTGGTCCGTATATATCGTGGAAGTAGCCCCATAAAGATAATGTCTCCATAATTTCAAGGCAAAAACAATAGCTGCTAGTTCTAAATCATGTACAGGATATCTTGTCTCATGGGGTTTCAACTGCCTTGAAGCATGGGCCACCACGTGCTTATCTTGTGTCAAAACACACCGTCCTTGTAGAGATGCATCGGTGTAAACAATGAACCTATCATTCTCTATTGGTATGATTAATATCGGGGCTGAAGTTAAACTGTAGGGTCTTCCTACCTTAACATCATCTTAAACACATATGATGGACTAAACATGCATTTATAACGTCTTAAGGTTCCGGTTGTAGTTTGAGCTATTAAGATTACAGGCCAAAAATTGTGATGTCCCCGAAATGATTAATTGTGTTTAAGGCATTAATTCTGTTCATATGTTTAAATATGATTAATTATGGTGGTAATTGCCTTATGTGTTAGAATTAATTGCCATGTGGAAATGCTTGGTCATGTGGGCTGGTAGAGCATTTCAGTGTGCATGTTATGCATGTTGGGTAATTGGGTGTTCTAATGGCTTACATGTGTTGGTAGTCATTTATTTTGTGAAACATGCATTTAATTGGAATTTGGTGCATTGTGGTGAAATGTGTTTAAAATACCATGTTGGGGTATATTTTACATCATGTTATTTGTTGGGGTACAAAATGTAAATAAAAGTTAACCCTTACCCCACCACCCCATTCCACTTTACTCTTTACACTCAAAATCCCCAATCTCTCCCAAACCCTTATTTTCTCTCCTCAAACCCAATTTTTGCTCCAAAGTGGGAAGGAAGTTCTTGCAAAAGTTTCATTTTGGTGATTCTTGGTAAGATTTAGTGCCTATGATGTTTATATATCACTTCTTGATGTTCTTGAAGTGTTTGGTTGAGTTTTGGAAGGGTTTTAAAAGGGTTTGAAATGGGTTTGTTTGGGTTAGTGTGATTCTTGGTGGGATGTTGGATTTTTAGTGGTTTTATGATGTGTGTTGAAGGTTTTGAGTGTTTTAATGTTTTTGAGTTGTTGGTATAAATGGTGTTGAGGTTGGTGAAAGTTTAAATGTGCAAAAATGGTGATTTTCGTGGTACAAGAGCTGCGATCGATCGCCCGTTTTTGGCGATCGATCGCGAGCAGGCAGTAGGCTCCAGAAGCCTTTGGCGATCGATCGCCACTTTTGGGCGATCGATCGGTGAGCTTGGCGATCGATCGCGCCAAAAGTGGCGATCGATCGCCGAAAGCAAAAATTTGTTGGCTCGGGCAGTGTGATCTCGCGATCGATCGGGACGTCTTGGCGATCGATCGCGAGACACACAAAAGTGTGTTTTTGGCATTTTTATGGAATTTTTGGATGTTAGACTATAATTGGCATCTAATATTGATTTGTATGGTTGTGTAGAACCATCCCAGGTACCAACAACATCGAGGAGATAAAGTTATACAACTTCTCCACTTTTGAAACTAAGGTACGTAGTGAGACGTACGAGCATCGGACGGTAAATCGTGTTACAACTTTAATGAAGCATATTGTGAATAGTGTGTCCTTATATGTGATGGAATATGTGAAATGATAGTGTTATATCATGATATTGGAATCAATTGTGTTTGATTATTGTGGTAGAATTGATGAATGTTCCGGTAGCCTTTATCTCCGAGCGAGGGAGGTACTTGCCGCTGTCATATGAAGCGATGGTAGTATGATATTTGCCGCTGTCATGTCTAAGCGAAGTAACATGCCGCTGTCATTGTCGAAGCGAGGGATATCATATGATGCCGCTATATGTCGAAGCGAGGGGTCCTAAAATTCCGCTGTTGTATTGGGACCGGAACAGTCACAATTCTAGTGATTAATGTGGAATATTGTGGATATAATTGGAAACGCGTTATCGATCGTTATATCGTGAACTAATGATTTTGTGCATAAGTTTGTGAAACAGGAACAACAATGAAATGTGCTAATGTGGTGATCAAGGAGCATATCTATTATTTGTCGCATGCGCTTAATTATTTTATTAAGTTGAATTGTGTTAAGTGGTGATATATATATGCTCATGGTGAGTTGTTCCTGTAGGTACGCTTTTGGACAAAAGGGGCTAAGGGTTGGGTTGAACTGTGAGCTGAAGGAGACTTGAAAGAAGATAGAATACAAGATTTTTGTTAATCTTAACATTCATTTTGGGAATGTAATTAACTAACTTTTGAAGTTTTATTTTTGGCCTGTAATTACATTGAGCTCACATAACAACCAGAACTCTAAGATGTCTCTAATACATATTAGCCCTGTTTATATCTTGATTTCACCGTTAAGGAACTAGGGTCCTTACATTAGTGGTATCAGAGCAGTGGTTAGAGAACCCGGGAACGAGTGAAGGGTAGCCTTAGCAATAAGTTGGCTAGGCGTCAACTTTTAAACATGTTGTGCGCATATGAAGCATGTGACTATTATGCTAACGTGTTATGGTTTTCTAACGATGTATTATGTGAATTGTTTTGGATATTTTTGTTAACCCTTGTGTTGCAGTATGGCAGCAAATGTCGATGCTGGTGATGCAGTAAGTGTAAATGCTAGTGCTAGGCATACAAATCCCCTACCGCCGCCAGCCTTGGGCGAAGAGTCGTCCGAACAGCAGTTATTGCCGGGAGAACTGAGTTTGACGCAATTCCTAGCTTATCGGCCCCAGACTTTTGAAGGGACTGAAACAGGGGAGAAGGCTGAGGAATGGCTAGAGAGGTTGGAGCAGATATTTGTAGCTGCCCCGTGCGCAAAGACAGCTTGGATACGGCTAGCAGAGTTTCAATTGGCCAAAATGGCGCTGATGTGGTGGAAGACCACAGTAATTGAACAGGAGGCTCAGGGTCAGGAAAGCTGTTTAGGACTCGATTTCTGACCCGATACTTCTCAGCAGCGACACGGCAGGCTAAAGAAGATGAATTCACTAGCTTGAGGCAAGGTACTATGCCGGTGTCTGACTATGCTCTCCAGTACTTTTCCTTACTTAGATATGTGCCTCATATCGCCAGTAGCACACAACAAAGATGAGGAACTTTATGAAAGGCTTGAGGCCGGAGTTGTATGATAGGGTGATCACTTATGGCCCTACTTGTTTTGATGATGCCCTAGCACGAGCTGAACTGGCAGAATTAGGAGTGGGTGCATATCCGACTGTGGCACCGCCTCCAGCACCATCACAGAGACCGACCCCTGAAAACTTGAAACCAAGGGGCGACCATTTTAAGTCAAAGGGAAATCATCATCTTCCAGCTTCAGTGGTAGATGGCAAGATGCTCGTGGAAGGGGTGGTCGTGGAAGTAATGCTCCATCTCATAGGGGACAGTCTCAGGCTAGTAATTTTGAGAAGGTTAAGTGTTTTCTGTGCGGGGGACCCTATTCAGTGAAAGGATGCTCTGCTTGTTATGAATGTGGCAAACATGGTCACTTGGCCCGAAATTGTCCTAACCGGGGAGGGCCACAGAATACTATGGGGAGACCTTCAGACAGGCCAGCACAGCAGAGACCACCATTTGCACCGAGGCCATTGGGAGGACAGCCGTTGGGGCCATCTCAAGGGCAAGTGTACGCCCTAACCAGGGAGCAGTCTACAGCAGCTCCTGAGGAAGTGATAGCGGGTACGTGTCATTTATTTACGCACCCTGCTTATATTTTGATAGATACAGGTGCGTCACACTCCTTTGTGTCGAAGTTTTGTGGAGAGGCACCGTATATGCACGACTCCGTCACCCACGCCTCTTGTGGTTTCGACACCCGCTGGAAAGAGTGTGATTGCAGATCGGTTTGTTGATGACGGCCTCATTTATTTTGAGGGCAACGAGTTGAAGTCAGATTTGATTGTTCTGGGAATGTCGGACTTCGACTGCATTGTGGGTATTGATGTGCTGAACAGATATCAGGCAGTAGTGGACTGCAGTCAGAGGACAGTACGGTTCAGATCTGATTTAGGGGTTCGGTGGACTTTTTATGGGGATGGTTCCCGCTCAAGAATTCCATTGATATCGGCCTTAAAGATGACTCAGTTATTGGAACGTGGGCATGAGGGTTATCTTATTTATGCCATTGACATTGCTGGAAAGAAAGAAGAGTTAAGAGTCGAAGATATACCCGTGGTTGCCGAGTTTTCCGATGTATTTCTGGAGGAGATTCCCGGATTCCCGCCGGTTAGGGAAGTTAAGTTCGGGATCGAATTATTACCGGGGACATCCGCTATTTCTCGTGCCCCTTACAGGATGGCACCAGCGGAGTTAAGAGAGCTGAAAGAGCAGCTACAGGAACTACTTGATAAGGGTTACATACGCCCCAGCGTATCACCTTGGGGTGCGTCTGTGTTATTTGTGAAAAAGAAAGATGGGTCGATGAGATTGTGCATCGACTACAGGCAATTGAATAAGGCCACAGTGAAGAATAAATACCCTCTTCCGCGGATCGATGACTTGTTTGATCAGTTGCAGGGCACGAGGTTGTACAGTAAGATTGATTTGACCAGATCCGAGTTAGAGAGGATGATGTGCAGAAGACAGCCTTCCTGACCCGTTATGGTCACTATGAGTTTTTGGTCATGCCGTTTGGAGTGACAAACGCCCCGGCTGTGTTTATGAGCTTGATGAATCGAGTGTTCCAACCCTATTTGGATCAATTCGTCATCGTATTTATTGACGATATACTTATCTATTCTCGGAGCGAGGAAGATCACAGGAATCATTTGAGGACAGTGCTCCAGATTCTGAGGGACAATCAGTTGTATGCAAAGCTGAGCAAGTGTGAATTTTGGCTGAGCAGCGTGGTATTTTTGGGGCATGTGATCTCTAGTGATGGGATTTCTGTGGATCCCAGGAAAGTGGAAGCAGTGATGGATTGGTCTGCACCTACATCTGTGCCCGAGATCCGTAGCTTCCTCGGTTTAGCGGGTTACTACCGACGTTTCATCGAGGGATTCTCTAAGATCGCTAAGCCGTTGACGCGGTTGACTCAGAAGGGTGTTCCATTTTCTTGGTCTGAGGCATGTGAGCAAAGCTTCCAAGAGTTGAAGCACCGGTTGACTACAACACCTGTTCTGGTGATCCCTTCGGAGAACGAAAGGTTTGCCTTGTACACGGATGCATCACTGCAGGGATTGGGCTGTGTACTGATGCAAGATAAGCATGTGGTGGCTTATGCATCGAGGCAGTTGAAGCCTCATGAGACCAGATACCCGGTTCATGATTTGGAACTGGCGGCCATTATTTTCGCTTTGAAAATTTGGCGGCATTATCTTTATGGTACTTCTTTTACCATTTACACGGACCATAAGAGCTTGAAGTTCCTATTTACCCAAGCGGAACTGAATATGAGGCAAAGGAGGTGGATGGACTTGCTCAAGGACTATGATTGCGAGATAGAGTACCATCCAGGGAAGGCGAACCTGACAGCTGACGCCTTAAGTAGGAAGGTGAAGTATACGGCAGATGATGTTATTCAGTTATCGGCCTTGATGACCTCTTGTTGTCATTTGGGATATGACTTTGATTTAGATGTATCGTCGGTGCTGGTATCGACCCTATTGGCAGAACCGGACATCTTTGAACTTATCAGGAAAGCTCAGGTGACAGACGTTTAGGTACAGAGATGGTTATCATATTTACGTCTGGGTCAATTATCGAAGTTCAGAGTAGCAGAAGATGGTTCTTTGAGGCTTGGTAACCGTTGGGTAGTGCCGAGGGCACCAGAGCTGCGTCAAGGAATCTTGCATCGTGCTCATAGTAGCAAATTTAGCATCTATCCAGGTGGGAGAAAGATGTACAAGGACTTGTGTGATCAATTTTGGTGGAGACGGATGAAGAGAGACGTTATGTCATTCGTTAAGAAGTGCCTGATTTGCCAACAAGTGAAAGCAGAAAAGCAGAGGCCCGGAGGCGAGTTGAAGAGTTTAGAGATACCAGAGTGGAAGTGGGAACACATCTCTATGGATTTCGTGACCCACTTGCCAAAGACTGCCTCGGGATTCGATGCGATCTGGGTGATTGTGGATCGATTGACGAAGGTGGCTCACTTCATCCCATATTGTATGTCTTACACATACTTAAAGATGGCCCAGTTGTATGTACGGGACGTGGTGAGATTGCATGGCATCCCAGTCTCGATTGTGTCTGATAGAGACCCGCGGTTCACATCACACTTTTGGGAGGGTCTTCAATCGGCTTTGGGTACAGAAGTGAGGCTGCGTACGGCTTATCACCCTCAAACAGATGGTCAGCAGAGCGTACCATACAGACGCTTGAGGACATATTGAGGGCATGTGTTTTGGAGTTCGATACTCCGTGGCAAGATTCAGTGCCACTAGTGGAATTCTCTTATAACAACAGTTATCAGGCGAGCATTCAGATGGCTCCATTCGAGGCCCTTTACGGTCGACGATGTAGGTCACCGTTGTACTGGAAAGATTTGACTAGTAAGACGGTCGGAGGACCGGAATTGATTCGTGAAATGGAAGAGAAAATCAAAGTGATCCGTCAGAAAATGAAAGCGGCTCAAGATAGGCAAGCGGCCTATGCTAATAAACGACGGCGACCATTGGAATTCCAAGTGGGAGACAGAGTCTTTCTGAAAATCTCACCTTTCAGAGGTGTAGTTTGTTTCGGTATGCGCGGAAAGTTGTCTCCGAGATATGTTGGGCCGTACGAGGTATTGCAGCGCATCGGCACTTTGGCTTATCGTTTGGCCCTACCGCCGTCCTTGTCTGGTATACATGATGTCTTCCATGTATCTATGTTGAGGAAGTATGAACCAGACCCGTCTCATGTGTTGCAGCCTTCAGAGGTTCAGTTGAGTTCAGATGTATCCTATGTTGAACGGCCAGTCAGAATTATGGATCGAGAGGATCGCAGACTTCAAAGCAAAGTTATACCGATGGTCAAGGTTCAGTGGGATCGTCGGGGTGTCGAAGAGGCCACGTGGGAGACGGAACGGCATATGGTGCAGCACTACCCGGAACTATTCTCTGCTATGTGTTTATGTTTAGTTTCTTTTGGGGTAAGTGCATGCGATTTCGAGGACGAAATCTTCTAAGTAGGGGAGTATTGTGATGTCCCCGAAATGATTAATTGTGTTTAAGGCATTAATTGTGTTCATATGTTTAAATATGATTAATTATGGTGGTAATTGCCTGGTGTGTTAGAATTAATTGCCATGTGGAAATGCTTGGTCATGTGGGCTGGTAGAGCATTTCAGGGTGCATGTTATGCATGTTGGGTAATTGGGTGTTCTAATGGCTTACATGTGTTGGTATTCATTTATTTTGTGAAACATGCATTTAATTGGAATTTGGTGCATTGTGGTGAAATGTGTTTAAAATACCATGTTGGGGTATAATTTACATCATGTTATTTGTTGGGGTACAAAATGTAAATAAAAGTTAACCCTTACCCCACCACCCCATTCCACTTTACTCTTTACACTCAAAATCCCCAATCTCTCCCAAACCCTTATTTTCTCTCCTCAAACCCGATTTTTGCTCCAAAGTGGGAAGGAAGTTCTTGCAAAAGTTTCATTTTGGTGATTCTTGGTAAGATTTAGTGCCTATGATGTTTATATATCACTTCTTGATGTTCTTGAAGTGTTTGGTTGAGTTTTTGAAGGGTTTTAAAAGGGTTTGAAATGGGTTTGTTTGGGTTAGTGTGATTCTTGGTGGGATGTTGGATTTTTAGTGGTTTTATGATGTGTGTTGAAGGTTTTGAGTGTTTTAATGTTTTTGAGTTGTTGGTATAAATGGTGTTGAGGTTGGTGAAGGTTTAAATGTGCAAAAATGGTGATTTTCGTGGTACAGGAGCTGGCGATCGATCGCCCGTTTTTGGCGTTCGATCGCGAGCAGGCAGTAGGCTCCAGAAGCCTTTGGCGATCGATCGCCACTTTTGGGCGATCGATCGGTGTGCTTGGCGATCGATCGCGCCAAAAGTGGCGATCGATCGCCGAAAGCAAAAATTTGTTGGCTCGGGCAGTGTGATCTCGCGATCGATCGGGACGTCTTGGCGATCGATCGCGAGACACACAAAAGTGTGTTTTTGGCATTTTTATGGAATTTTTGGATGTTGGACTATAATTGGCATCTAATATTGATTTGTATGGTTGTGTAGAACCATCCCAGGTACCAACAACATCGAGGAGATAAAGTTATACAACTTCTCCACTTTTGAAACTAAGGTACGTAGTGAGACGTACGAGCATCGGACGGTAAATCGTGTTACAACTTTAATGATGCATATTGTGAATAGTGTGTCCTTATATGTGATGGAATATGTGAAATGATAGTGTTATATCATGATATTGGAATCAATTGTGTTTGATTATTGTGGTAGAATTGATGAATGTTCCGGTAGCCTTTATCTCCGAGCGAGGGAGGTACTTGCCGATGTCATATGAAGCGATGGTAGTATGATATTTGCCGCTGTCATGTCTAAGCGAAGTAACATGCCGCTGTCATTATCGAAGCGAGGGATATCATATGATGCCGCTATATGTCGAAGCGAGGGGTCCTAAAATTCCGCTGTTGTATTGGGACCGGAACAGTCACAATTCTAGTGATTAATGTGGAATATTGTGGATATAATTGGAAACGCGTTATCGATCGTTATACGTGAACTAATGATTTTGTGCATAAGTTTGTGAAACAGGAACAACAATGAAATGTGCTAATGTGGTGATCAAGGAGCATATCTATTATTTGTCGCATGCGCTTAATTATTTTATTAAGTTGAATTGTGTTAAGTGGTGATATATATATGCTCATGGTGAGTTGTTCCTGTAGGTACGCTTTTGGACAAAAGGGGCTAAGGGTTGGGTTGAACTGTGAGCTGAAGGAGACTTGAAAGAAGAAAGAATACAGGATTTTTGTTAATCTTAACATTCATTTTGGGAATGTAATTAACTAACTTTTGAAGTTTTATTTTTGGCCTGTAATTACATTGAGCTCATATAACAACCAGAACTCTAAGATGTCTCTAATACATATTAGCCCTGTTTATATCTTGATTTCACCGTTAAGGAACTAGGGTCCTTACAAAAATGAAGTTTCAAAACTTAATTAATTACATTCTCAAAATGAATTTTAAAGTGATAGAATTATACTACACCTAGAGTAGAAACTATCCAAAAAAAAAATTCCTGTATCCTAACTTTCTTTCATGCTCCTCATAGCTCACTGTCTCAACCCGACCCTGAGCCTTCTGTCCAAAAGTGTACCTACAGGGACAACACACCATGAGCATGCACATCTTTACTTAATCATCATAAAAGAAACATAACAGTAAATGCATGAAATCTTGGTTAAGTAAACTTGCTAGTTATTCGTTAACTTCTTCTTGTTGACCCTGATTCACATTCATACATATGGACGTCTTACCCTATTGTATGGCGTCTTACCATATCATAAACATCGTATGGCATCTTGCCATTTGGGCGTCTCACCCAATCATAACATCGTATGGCATCTTACCATATCATAACATAGTATCATGATATAAACATTATCATTACTTATCATAGTCGTCCTCATGGACATCCTCTTCACTCATCATAAACATCATCATCATAAACTTACTTATCATAATCATCATCATAAACATCATATGTACTCATATAATCATTGCATAATCATAGTAGAGAAGTATGATTTACCGTCCGATGCCCGTACGTTTCTTACCTACCTTAATTCCAAAAGTGGAGAATTTGGAGAACTTTATCTCCTTGATGTAGTTGGCACCTGGGATGGTTCTACACAACCATACAAATGGATATTAGAAGCTAAACAATAGCCAAATACCAAAAATTCAACAAAAATCATCATTTTCCACTTTTTAAACAGTGGCGATCGATCGCTACTTGAGGCGATCGATCGCCTCGCTTTTTGCCTTGCGGGGATCGATCGCTTCATTTGAGGCGATCGATCGCCTGCTATGCGAAATGGCTACTGGCCTTCGGCGATCGATCGCCTCATTTCAGGCGATCGATCGCCACCTGCTGGTGCGTGATTTTTCGTCATTTTTGAGCATTTTTCAAGCTCCATCTTAAACCATTCAAACCCAAACTTTCCTACAACAACAACAACATCATAACCCACTAAAAACCACATAAAACACTTCAAAAATCATACCCCAAACATATAAAACATATACTCAAAACAAACCCACATAAATCACTTCAAAATCATCCCATTTCAAAACCAAACATCATAACAACTTTAGGAAGTGTTCCATACCTCTTGTAGGCTCCAAATCTTAACAAAGATCACACAAACAAAGGTTTTGTGAAGCTTTCCTTCTCCTTCCTTGGTGAATTTCAAAAATGGGAGAAAGTGTAGGGTTTGAGAGTGATTTGGGGATTTTGAGGGAAAGGTAAAGTGAGTTGGGTAAATGGGGTAAGGTTATAAATTAATTAAAATTGTACCCCACCAATTAACATGATGTATAAAATACCCCAACATGGTATTTTAAAAGCATTTACAAGAATGCATTCAACTTCCACTAAAATCATGCTTTCCTCATAATTGGTAATCAATATAATTAAATCATGTTAACACTTCATTACCCAATACATAAATCAATTACCACCTAATTCATCATATAAACATCATTAATGCCCAAATTGCATATAATTAATTTCGGGGCATCACAGTACTCCCCTACTTATAAGATTTCGTCCTCGAAATCGCATGCACTTACCCATAAAGAAACTAAACATAAATCATACCAGAAAATAGTTCCGGGTAATGCTGCATCATATATCGTTCCGTCTCCCACGTAGCCTCCTCGACACCTCGACGATCCCACTGAACTTTGACCATCGGTATAACTTTACTTCGTAATCTGCAATCCTCACGATCCAGAATTCTGACCGGTCGTTCTACGTAGGATACATCCGAGTCCAACCGCACTTCAGTAGGCTGTAAAATATGAGACGGGTCTGGCTCATACTTCCGTAGCATAGAAACGTGAAAAACATCATGAATACCAGATAAGGACGGCGGTAGAGCCAAACGATAGGCCAAAGTACCTATACGCTGCAATACCTCATACGGCCCGACATACCTCGGGGATAACTTCCCCCGCATACCAAAACGAACTACACCCCTGAAGGGTGAGATTTTCAAGAAGACCTTGTCTCCCACTTGGAATTCTAGCGGTCGTCGTCGCTTATTGGCATAGGCTGCTTGCCTATCCTGAGCCGCTTTCATCTTTTGACGTATCATCTTGATCTTTTCTTCCATATCCTTAATCATATCCGGTCCTCCGACCGCTTTACTAGTCAAGTCCTCCCAATACAGCGGTGACCTACATCGTCGTCCGTAAAGAGCTTCAAAAGGGGCCATTTGAATGCTCGCCTGATAGCTGTTATTATAGGAGAACTCCACCAATGGCACTGCATCCTGCCATGGAGTATCAAACTCCAAAACACATGCCCTCAACATGTCTTCGAGTGTCTGAATGGTATGCTGTGTCTGGCCATCTGTCTGAGGGTGATAAGCTGTACTATGTCTCACTTCTGTGCCCAAAGCTGCCTGGAGACCCTCCCAGAAATGTGAAGTAAACCTTGGGTCTCTATCAGACACAATCGAGACTGGAACCCCATGCAACCTCACTACAACCCATACATATAATTGGGCCATCTTTAGGTATGTGAAAGTCATACAGTAGGGGATGAAATGAGCTACCTTCGTCAGCCTATCCACGATCACCCAGATCGCATCAAATCCTGAGGCCGTCCTCGGCAAGAGGGTCACAAAGTCCATTGAGATATGCTCCCACTTCCATTTAGGTACTTCCAAGCTCTTCAGCTCGCCACCAGGCCTCTGCCTTTCTGCCTTTACTTGCTGGCAGATCAAACATCTTTTAACAAAAGTGATTACATCACGCTTCATGCGTTTCCACCAGAATTGACCCCATAGGTCCTTGTACATCTTCCTTCCTCCTGGGTGGATACTGAACCGACTACTGTGAGCTCGCTCCAATATTCCTCTACGCAACTCTGGTGTATCTGGGACTACCCATCGGTTGCCCAATCTCAAGGAATCATCTTCTGCCACTCTGAACTTTGATGGCTGTCCTTGAAGTACTATCGATGACCACCTCTGAACCTCATCATCCGACCTCTAGGCTTTCCTGATAGCCTCAAATATGTCTGGTTCAGCCAACAAGGTCGACACTCGCACTGGCGACGTGTCCACATCGAAATCATAGCCCAGATGGCAATAAGAAGTCACCATAGCGGATAAACACATAGCGTCCTCAGCAGTACTCCTCACCCTCCGACTTAAGGCGTCTGCTATCAAATTTGCTTTACCAGGATGGTACTCGATCTCACAATCATAATCCTTGAGTAAATCCATCCATCTTCTTTGCCTCATATTCAGTTCCGCTTGGGTGAATAAGAACTTCAAACTCTTATGGTCCGTATAGATGGTAAACGAAGTACCATAGAGATAATTCCGCCAAATCTTCAAGGCGAAAATGATGGCTGCCAGTTCCAGATCATGAACTGGGTATCTGGTCTCATGAGGCTTCAACTGCCTCGAAGCATAAGCCACCACGTGCTTCTCCTGCATCAATACACAGCCCAAACCCTGTAATGATGCATCTGTGTACAAGGCAAACCTCTTATTCTCGGAAGGAATAACCAACATTGGCGCTGTCGTCAAACGACGCTTCAGTTCTTGGAAGTTTCCTCACAAGCTTCGGACCAAAAGAATGGGACTCCTTTCCGAGTCAGCTGTGTCAGCGGCTTAGCGATCTTAGAAAATCCCTCGACAAAACGTCGGTAATAACCTGCTAAGCCAAGGAAGCTCCGTATCTCGGGTACAGAAGTAGGTGCAGCCAACTCCATCACAGCTTCAATCTTTCTGGGATCTACAGATATCCCGCTGCTAGATATAACATGACCCAAGAACACTACACTGCTCAACCAGAACTCGCACTTGCTAAGCTTTGCATATAACTGATGATCCCTAAGGATCTGGAGTACTGTTCTCAAGTGCTTCACGTGTTCCTCTTCAGTCCGGGAGTAGATGAGTATATCGTCAATGAAAACTATGACGAACTGATCCAAAGATGGCTGGAACACCCTGTTCATCAAACTCATGAAAAGAGCTGGGGCATTCGTTACCCCAAAAGGCATGACTAGGAATTCATAGTGCCCATATCTAGTCCTGAAAGCTGTCTTCTGGACATCATCTTCCCTTACTCAAATCTGATGGTACCCCGACCTCAGATCGATCTTACTGTAGAGCCTCGTACCCTACAACTGGTCAAACAAATCATCGATCCTCGGGAGTGGATACTTGTTCTTCACTGTAGCTTTGTTCAGTTGTCTGCAATCGATGCACAGACGCATCGAACCATCTTTCTTCTTAACTGATAAAACTGGTGCACCCCAGGGCGATACGCTAGGGCGTATATATCCCTTATCAAGGAGTTCTTGCAACTGAATCTTTAACTCCCTTAGTTCTGCTGGTGCCATCCGATATGGGGCACGAGAAATGGCAGACGTCCCCGGTAGTAACTCAATCCCAAACTCGACCTCTCTCGCTGGTGGGAATCCGGGAATCTCTTCCGGAAAGACATCAGGATACTCCACCACTAAGGGCACATCCTCAACTTTTAATTCTTCCCTCTTCTCAGTAACATCAACAGCATAGGTGAGATATCTTGTATGGCCTCGTTCCAACAACTGTGCCATCTTGACAGCAGATATCAACGGAATCTTAGAACGAGAACCATCCCCAAAGAATGTCCATTGGACTCCCATATCAGACCTGAATCGGACAGTCCTTTGCCTACAGTTCACAACTGCCTGATACCTGTTCAGAACGTCAATGCCTACAATGCAGTCAAAGTCCGACATCCCCAGGACAATCAAATCTGACCTTAGCTCGTTATCCTCAAAATAAATGAGGCCATCATAGACAATCTGATCAGTAATCATACTTCTCCCAGCGGGGGTCGAGACTATAAGAGGCGTGGGCGACGGAGAAGTGCATATGTGGTGCTTTTCCACAAAAGTTGACGACACGAAAGAGTGTGATGCACCTATGTCGATCAATATAAAAGCAGGGTGCGTAAATAAAAGACACGTACCCGCTATAACCTCCTCCGAAGCTGTTGTAGCCTGCTCCCTCGTCAAAGCATAGACCTGCCCCTGCGGTGGCCCCATAGGCTGACCTCCATACTGCCTCGGTACAAACGGCGGCCTCTGTTGTACTGCTCTTTCTGCAGGCCTCCCCGCAGAGTTCGGTTGTCCTTCCCGGTTGGGACATTGCCGAGCAAAGTGGCCCTTGCTGCCACAAACATAGTTTGATATCCCGGAAATAATTAATTGCAATTTGGGCATTAATTATGTTTATATGATGAATTATGGTGATAATTAATTATGTGCTGGATTTAATTATCATATTGAAATGCTTAGTCACATGATAGGTGTGACCGGGGATGCATGTTGTGCATGTTGGGAGTTTAAGGATTATCATGGTTGTTTATGGTAATCGATAATTATTTGGTCAAGCATGAGATGAATTGGTATTTTGTTGCATTTTGGTATGATGCTTTTAAAAATCATGTTGGAGTGTTTTATACACCATGGTAATTGTGGAGTGCAATTGATTTTAATGACCCACTTTATACCCCCCAATCCCCCCACCATACCATCACTTTTAACTTTCCCCAAATCAACCACCCAAACCCTTTCCCCCTTCATTTTCGATTTTGTGCAAAAAGGTGGAGAGAAATCCTTCCAAAAGTTTGATTTGTGGAGTTTGTTGAGAGATTTGGAGTCCCCAAGAGGTATAGATACCTCCCTATTGTTTTTGTTGTGTTTGGATTGGATTTGAAATAGTTTTGAAGGATTTTGAAATGAGTTACTTTGGGTTGGTATCATTTTTTTGGTTGGGTGTTGGATTTTTGTGTTGCTTGAGGTGTATTTTATTGTTTATGCATTGTGGATGCGAGTATATATGGAATTATGCATTGTGGATGCAAATACATGTTGAATTATGCATGATGATTGTATATGCATATGATGGTTATTGGTGCACATCCCATGAGTCATGGTCATCCCTTGATGATTTTAATGCTTGCCGCTATTTGATTTGGTGCCGCTCAATGTGAAGCGAGGGGTGGGAGCGCCGCATGTCACATTGAAGCGTGGTTGTCATATAAGGCGAGGAAAGAATATTTGCCGCTCAATGTGAAGCGAGGGGTGGGAGCGCCGCATGTCCATTGAAGCGAGGTTATTCTATGCCGCCTATATGAGAAGCGAGGGGCATTAAAATACATTGTGATGAACAGACTAGGGATTGTTGATTGGTAATTGGTGATGATGAAATGGTATTATGTCATGACATGTGTGGACCATTAAATAATCTATTTGATTATACTCATGAGTTATGGTACAGGGACAACCAAAAAGGGAGCGTTTAAAATGCATGGGAAAAACAGGAAGTGTTTATTACGGTTTATGCATTTACGCCTTAAATTCATATTGTGTTGTATATGAATGATTATATGCTCATGTTTGGGGGTTGTCCTTGTAGGTACGTTTTGGCATGAAAAAAAAAAGGAGCTAAGGCGGGTTGAGGCAGTGAGCTTGTGAAGAACACTTTTGGGAATTGAAGGACGGGATTACTTTTGTATAGTGTCAACTCCTAGAGTAGTGTAAAGCTATAGTTGATAACATTCATTTGATTGGGAATGTAATTAATCCATTGATAGTCCTCATTTTTTGGCATGTAATTCTTGATGCTCATAGTCTGAACACGATTATTTTACTCTGATAATTTATGTTAGCTCTAATTATGCCTTTAATCCGTACTTAAGGAACTAGGGTCCTTACATTAGTGGTATCAGAGCAGTGGTTAGAGAACCCGGGAACGAGTGAAGGGTAGCCTTAGCATGATTGGCTAGGTGCTTACATTTGAAGCATGTTTATGCATGTGGTGCATATTGTTGTATATACTGTTATACTAACATGCCTATTATCATTTCTGTTATCTAACGGCATAACACATATATATTTGTTTTGGAGTTGTTTTAACCCTTGTGTTACAGCATGGCGGCTGAACTTGGGAAACCTCAATGAAGAGGTGGGTGACGTTGGCAGTGTTAATGCGAGCATTGGTCAGGAAAACCCTTTACCTCCACCAGCTGTAGGCATGGAACCAGTGGCTCAGTTGTTACTACCTGGTGAGATCAGTTTGACTCAATTTCTGTCTTACCACCCGCCCCGGTTTGAGGGGACAGAATCAGGAGAGGAGGCTGAGGAGTGGCTAGAAAGGCTTGAACAGATATTTTTATCCGCTCCTTGTGCTGTTACAACATGGCTGAGACTGGCGGAGTTCCAGCTGGCAAAGAAACCTTCCATGTGGTGGAGGAGCACGGTAATGGAACTGAGAGCACAGGGTGCATTGATCGATTTGACGCTCTTCAGAACCCGGTTTCTGAACCGGTACTTCTCTACGGCGGCGAGACAGACGAAGGAAGATGAGTTTGCAAGCTTGAAACAAGGGAGCATGTCAGTGTCAGACTATGCTATGCACTACTATTCGTTGCTGAGGTATGTTCCACACATTGCCACCAATGACATGCAAAGATGAGAAACTTTATGAAGGGGTTGCGACCGGAACTTTCGACCGGGTTATCACCAATAACCCCACTTCCTTTGATGATGCTCTCACGAGACCAGAACTTGCGGAGATTGGAGTTGGGGCCTATCCTAGTGCTGTACCCCCACAGGTGCCACAACAGAGGCAAGCTACTGATAGCTTGAGGCCCCGAGGGGAGTCATTTAAACCTCGTGGTGCCTCTTCATCCTCACGGTTCAGTGGAAAGAAATCCTTTAGTCGGAAGCAAGAGAATAAGAAGAACAATTGGTCGACCAACCGAGGACCTGTTCAAGGAAATAGATCGGGGGAGTCAAGGTGTGACAATTGTGGAGGGCCACATTCTTCGAGTAATTTCCCCGCGTGTTATAGTTGTGGCAAGATGGGCCACATCTCTCGGTATTGCCCCACTCAGGGAGGACAGTCAGAGTTTCAAGGAAACAGGCCGAGATTTGATGACAGGGCAGTGCACCAGAGGCAGCTGAATATGCCTCGACCATCAGGAGGTCAGACAGTGGGATCGCCCTAGGGATAGGTGTATGTACTGACCAGAGAGCAGGCTCAGGCAGCCCCGGAGGAGGTGATCGCCGGTACGTGCCATTTATTTACGTACCCTGCTTTTATATTGATAGATACAGGTGCCTCCCACTCTTTTGTATATGTGGGCTTTGTGGAAAGACACCATATGCGCACGTCTTCTCTACCCACGCCTCTCATGGTCTCGACACCCACTGGAAGGAATGTTGTTGCCGATTAGTTTCTTGCAGATTGCCTCATTTATTTTGAGGGCAACGAGTTGAAGGCAGATTTGATTGTATTGGGCATGTCAGACTTTGACTGCATCAAGGGTATTGACTTTCTGAACAGATACCAGGCAGTGGTTGATTGTCGGCAGAGAACAGTAAGGTTCAGATCTGAATTGGGAGTACAGTGGACTTTTTATGGCAACGGTTCTCGTGCGAAGATTCCGTTGATTTCGGCAATCAAGATGACCCAATTATTGGAACGTGGCCACACGGGCTATCTCATCTATGCCGTGGACACGTCTGGGAAGAATAAAGAATTGAGAGTTGAGGATGTACCAGTGGTAGCAGAGTTTGCTGATGTATTCCCAGAGGAGATCCCAGGTTTCCCACCGGCTAGAGAAGTCGAATTTGGGATCGAGTTATTACCGGGGACATCCGTTATCTCTCGTGCACCTTACAGGATGGCACCGGCGGAGTTGAGGGAATTGAAGGAGCAGTTGCAGGAGCTCCTTGATAAGGTATATATACGCCCGAGCGTATCGCCATGGGGCGCACCTGTTCTCTTTGTGAAAAAGAAGGATGGTTCGATGCGGTTGTGCATCGATTACCGGCAACTGAATAAAGCCACAGTGAAGAACAAGTATCCTCTCCCGAGGATTGATGATTTGTTTGATCAGTTGCAAGGTACCAGACTTTATAGCAAGATTGATTTGCGATCCGGGTATCACCAAATACGAGTTCTTAGTGATGCCGTTCGGTGTGACGAACGCCCCGGCTGTCTTTATGAGCTTGATGAATCGGGTGTTCCAACCCTATCTTGATCAGTTCGTCATTGTATTCATCGACGACATTCTCATCTACTCCCGGAGCGAGGAAGAGCACGTGAAACATTTGAGGACAGTGCTCCAGATTCTCAGAGACCACCAGTTGTATGCCAAGCTCAGCAAGTGTGAATTTTGGTTGAGCAGTGTAGTGTTTCTGGGGCATGTCATATCTAGCAGCGGGATATCAGTGGATTCCAGGAAGATTGAAGCTATGATGAAGTGGGTTTGCACCCACTTCTGTACCTGAGATACGAAGCTTCCTTGGCTTGGCAGGTTATTATCGACACTTTGTCGAGGGATTTTCGAAGATTGCCAAGCCGTTGACACAGTTGACCCAGAAGGGAGTACCATTCTTTTGGTCAGAAGCTTGGGAGGAGAGCTTCCAGGAGTTGAAGCACCGGTTGACGACGGCGCCAGTATTAGTGATTCCTACGGAAAACTCCAGGTTTGTTTTGTATACCGATGCATCGAGGCAGTTGAAGCCGCACGAGACTAGATACCCAGTCCATGACTTGGAATTGGCGGCTATCATCTTTGCCCTGAAGATTTCGAGACATTATTTGTATGGTACTTCGTTTACCATTTACACGGATCACAAGAGCCTCAAGTTTTTATTCGCTCAGGCGGAGCTGAACATGAGGCAGAGAAGGTGGATGGACTTGCTTAAGGACTACGATTGTGAGATTGAGTACCATCCCGGAAAAGCTAACTTAACAGCAGACGCTTTGAGCCGGAAAGTGAGGAATACTGCTGAGGACGTCATCCATTTGTCAACCATGATGACTTCCTATTGCCATCTGGGCTATGATTTCGACATAGATGCATCACCTGTGTATGTATCGACCTTGTTAGCTGAGCCAGATATCTATGAGAACATCAGGAGAGCTCAGAAATCAGATGATGAGATTCAGAGATGGTTATCTTTAGTACATCTTGGTCAGCCAACGAAATTCAGAGTGGCCGATGACGGATCCTTGAGATTGGGTAACCGTTGGGTGGTTCCGAGTACGCCGGAGTTGGGTAGAGGGATCTTGGAGCGAGCTCATAGTAGCAGACTTAGCATCCACCCAGGCGGGAAGAATATGTATAAAGATCTAGGTGATCAGTTTTGGTGGAAAAGAATGAAGTGTGATGTCGTCGCTTTTGTTAAGAGGTGCTTGATCTGCCAGCAGGTTAAGGCAGAGAGACAGAGACCTGGCGGCGAGTTGAAAAGCTTGGAGATACCGAAGTGGAAGTGGGAACACATTTCCATGGACTTCGTGACTCACTTACCGAGGAGTGCTTCGGGTTTTGATGCTATTTGGGTGATTGTGGATCGATTGACTAAGGTAGCTCATTTCATTCCCTATAGCATGACTTTCACATTTTTGAGGATGGCTCAGTTGTATATTCGAGATGTGGTGAGATTGCATGGGATCCCCATTTCCATAGTGTCGGATCGAGACCCACGATTCACATCTCATTTTTGGGAGGGTCTTCAGTCAGCCTTGGGAACTGAAGTTAGATTGAGCACTGCCTATCATCCTCAGACGGATGGCCAGACCGAGCGTACTATCCAAACGCTCGAGGACATGTTGAGGGCTTGTGTATTGGAGTTCGATTCTTCTTTGCAGGATTCAGTGGCCTTGGTAGAGTTCTCTTATAATAATAGCTACCAGGCAAGCATTCAGATGGTTCCTTTTGAGGCCCTTTATGGCAGACGGTGTAGATCACCCTTGTATTGGGATGACTTGGACCGCAATTCGGTCGGAGGACCGGAATTGATTCGGGAAATGGAAGAGAAAATAAAGATGATAAGGCAGAAAATGAAAGCAGCCCAGGACAGACAGGCAGCTTATGCGAATAAACGGCGGAGACCGTTGGAATTTCAGTTGGGAGATAAGGTCTTCTTGAAGATCTCGCCTTTCAGAGGCGTTGTGCGATTTGGGATGCGCGGAAAACTATCTCCGAGGTATGTTTGGCCGTACGAGATCTTACAGCGCATTGGCACTTTGGCTTACCGACTAGCTCTGCACCTTCTTTGTCTGGTATACATGATGTGTTCCATGTGTCCATGTTGCGGAAGTATGAGCCGGATCCATCTCATGTGTTGCAGCCTTCCGAGGTTCAGTTAGAATCCGATATGTCCTATGTGGAACGGCCTGTTAGGATTCTGGATCGGGCAGACCACAGACTTCGTAACAAAGTGATACCTATGATCAAGGTTCAGTGGGATCGCAGGGGTGTCGAGGAGGCTACGTGGGAGACGGAGCGGCATATGGTGCAGCACTACCCGGAACTATTTTCTGGTATGTTATTTATGTTTAGTTTCATGTTGGGGTAAGTGCATGTGATTTCGAGGACGAAATCTTATAAGTAGGGGAGTATTGTGATATCCCCGAAATAATTAATTGCAATTTGGGCATTAATTATGTTTATATGATGAATTATGGTGATAATTACTTATGTGCTGGATTTTATTATCATATTGAAATGCTTAGTCACATGATAGGTGTGACCGGGGATGCATTTCGGGATGCATGTTGTGCATGTTGGGAGTTTAAGGATTATCATGGTTGTTTATGGTAATCGATAATTATTTGGTCAAGCATGAGATTAATTGGTATTTTGTTGCATTTTGGTATGATGCTTTTAAAATCATGTTGGGGTGTTTTATACACCATGGTAATTGTGGAGTGCAATTGATTTTAATGACCCACTTTATACCCCCCAATCCCCCCACCATACCATCACTTTTAACTTTCCCCAAATCAACCACCCAAACCCTTTCCCCCTTCATTTTCGATTTTGTGCAAAAAAGTGGAGAGAAATCCTTCCAAAAGTTTGATTTGTGGAGTTTGTTGGGAGATTTGGAGTCCCCAAGAGGTATAGATACCTCCCTATTGTTTTTGTTGTGTTTGGATTGGATTTGAAATAGTTTTGAAGGATTTTGAAATGGGTTACTTTGGGTTGGTATCATTTTTTTGGTTGGGTGTTGGATTTTTGTGTTGCTTGAGGTGTATTTTATTGATTCATTGTGTTATTATGTTGTTGGGTTGGTAGGAGGAGTTTTGGTATGAGTTGGGATGGTTTTGGTGTGCATTAATGGTGGAAAATCGCGAGTCTGTGCGAGGCGATCGACCGCCTGAAATGAGGCGACCGATCGCCAACAGGCAGTACCCAAAATCGCAGGGTAGGCGATCGATCGCCTGAAATGGCGCGATCGATCGCCGAGGGGCAGTGTCCAAAATATAAGGTAGGCGATCGATCGCCATGTATGGCGCGATCGATCGCCGCGAAGCAAGAATTGAGGCGATCGATCGCCTCAGCGAAGCGATCGATCGCCAGCAGTGGAATTTTGGAAAATGGTTTCTTTTGACGAATTTTTGGTATATTATTATTATTTGGCTTCTAATATGGGGTTGTGTGATTGTGTAGAACCATCCCAGGTGGCGACGCAACAAAGGAAGTGAAGCCAGTACGTAGAGGACGTACGGGCACCCAACGGTACATGTATCTAATATACTCATTGTTTTATGCATTGTGGATGCGAGTATATATGGAATTATGCATTTTGGATGCAAATACATGTTGAATTATGCATGATGATTGTATATGCATATGATGGTTATTGGTGCACATCCCGTGAGTCATGGTCATCCCTTGATGATTTTAATGCTTGCCGCTATTTGATTTGGTGCCGCTCAATGTGAAGCGAGGGGTGGGAGCGTCGCATGTCACATTGAAGCGTGGTTGTCATATAAGGCGAGGAAAGAATATTTGCCGCTCAATGTGAAGCGAGGGGTGGGAGCGCCGCATGTCCATTGAAGCGAGGTTATTCTATGCCGCCTATATGAGAAGCGAGGGGCATTAAAATACATTGTGATGAACAGACTAGGGATTGTTGATTGGTAATTGGTGATGATGAAATGGTATTATGTCATGACATGTGTGGACCATTAAATAATCTATTTGATTATACTCATGAGTTATGGTACAGGGACAACCAAAAAGGGAGCGTTTAAAATGCATGGGAAAAACAGGAAGTGTTTATTACGGTTTATGCATTACGCCTTAAATTCATATTGTGTTGTATATGAATGATTATATGCTCATGTTTGGGGGTTGTCCTTGTAGGTACGTTTTGGCATGAAAAAAAAAAGGAGCTAAGGCGGGTTGAGGCAGTGAGCTTGTGAAGAACACTTTTGGAATTGAAGAACGGGATTACTTTTGTATAGTGTCTACTCCTAGAGTAGTGTAAAGCTATAGTTGATAACATTCATTTGATTGGGAATGTAATTAATCTATTGATAGTCTTCATTTTTTGGCATGTAATTCTTGATGCTCATAGTCTCAACACGATTATTTTACTCTGATAATTTATGTTAGCTCTAATTATGCCTTTAATCCGTACTTAAGGAACTAGGGTCCTTACATATAGCATCCCACGCAGTCTTTTGTCAGATGTGGTTGCCCACAATTAGAACACAGGACCTTCCCAAATCTGCCTCCCTGAGGCTGCCCTCTTCCTGACGGGGCGTCATCCCTACGGTTTCCTTTCCATCGATTCTCGGGCTTCTTACCACTGAATCTCGATGCTGAAGTGTTCCCCCTTGGCTTGAACTGATCACCCCTCAGCCTCAAATTATCAGAAGTGGATTTCTGAGGGGGTGCTGGAGGTGGCACAGCATCAGGGTATGCACCAACCCCTAGCTCGGCTAGCTCAGCCCGTGAAAGTGCATCATCAAAGCAAGTAGGGCCATAAGTGATCACCCTATCATACAGTTCCGGCCTCAAGCCCTTCATGAAGTTCCTCATCTTTGCTTGAGTACTTGTGGCAATATGAGGCACATATCTGAGCAAGGAACAGTAATGAAGAGCATAATCTGACACTGTCATGTTACCCTTGCTTGAGGTGAGTAAATTCGTCTTCCTTGGCCTGTCGTGCAGCAGCCGAAAAATAGCGGTTTAGAAACCGAGTTCGAAACATCTTCCAATTTACTTCATAACCTTGAGCCTCCTGCTCCACCATTGTGGTCTTCCACCACATCAGCGCCTTCTTGGCCAACTGGAACTCTGCTAGTCTTATCCAGGCCATCTTAGCACAAGGAGCTGCCACGAAGATTTGCTCTATCCTCTCTAACCACACTTCAACTTGTTCTCCTGTTTCAGTTCCTTCAAAGGTCGAGGTCGGTATGCAAGAAAATTGAGTCAAGCTCAGTTCCTCAGGCAGCAATTGCTGTTCGGACGGTTCTTCGCCAAAAGCTGGCGGGGGTAGGGGATTCGTACGTCCAGCACTTGCGTTCACACTAACTGCATCTCCCACTTCAACATTCGCTGCCATGCTGCAACACAAGGGTTAACAACAATACCAAAGACAGTTCATATAATACATCGTCAGATAATCAACCATGTTAGTGTAACATCATATACTTCATATGCAACTTATGTACAAAACACGTTTAGAAGAAGCACCTAGCCAACTTATTGCTAAGGCTACCCTACACTCATTCCCGGGTTATCTAACCACTGCTCTGATACCACTAATGTAGGGTCTTCCTACCTTAACATCATCTTAAACACATATGATGGACTAAACATGCATTATAACGTCTTAAGGTTCCGGTTGTAGTTTGAGCTATTAAGATTACAGGCCAAAAATAAAGTTTCAAAACTTAATTAATTACATTCTCAAAATGAATGTTAAAGCGATAGAATTATACCTACTCCTAGAGTAGAAACTATCCAAAAAAAATTCATGTATCCTAACTTTCTTTCATGCTCCTCATAGCTCACTGTCTCAACCCGACCCTGAGCCTTCTGTCCAAAAGTGTACCTACAGGGACAACCACCATGAGCATGCACATCTTTACTTAATCATCATAAAAGAAACATAACAGTAAATGCATGAAATCTTGGTTAAGTAAACTTGCTAGTTATTCGTTAACTTCTTCTTGTTGACCCTGATTCACATTCATACATATGGACGTCTTACCCTATTGTATGGCGTCTTACCATATCATAAACATCGTATGGCATCTTGCCATTTGGGCGTCTCACCCAATCATAACATCGTATGGCATCTTACCATATCGTAACATCGTATCATGATATAAACATTATCATTACTTATCATAGTCGTCCTCATGGACATCATATCCTCTTCACTCATCATAAACATCATCATCATAAACTTACTTATCATAATCATCATCATAAACATCATATGTACTCATATAATCATTGCATAATCATAGTAGAGAAGTATGATTTACCATCCGATGCCCGTACGTTTCTTACGTACCTTAATTCCAAAAGTGGAGAATTTGAAGAACTTTATCTCCTTGATGTCGTTGGCACCTGAGATGGTTCTACACAACCATACAAATGGATATTAGAAGCTAAACAATAGCCAAATACCAAAAATTCAACAAAAATCATCATTTTCCACTTTTTAAACAGTGGCGATCGATCGCCTCGCTTTTTGCCTTGCGGCGATCGATCGCTTCATTTGAGGCGATCGATCGCCTGCTACGCGTAATGGCTACTGGCCTTCGGCGATCGATCGCCTCATTTCAGGCGATCGATTGCCACCTGCTGGTGCGTGATTTTTCGCCATTTTTGAGCATTTTTCAAGCTCCATCTTAAACCATTCGAACCCAAACTTCCTACAACAACAACAACATCATAACCCACTAAAACCCACATAAAACACTTCAAAATCATACCCCAAACATATAAAACATATACTCAAAACAAACCCACATAAATCACTTCAAAATCATCCCATTTCAAAACCAAACATCATAACAACTTTAGGAAGTGTTCCATACCTCTTGTAGACTCCAAATCTTAACAAAGATCACACAAACAAAGGTTTTGTGAATCTTTCCTTCTCCTTCCTTGGTGAATTTCGAAAATGGGAGAACGTGTAGGGTTTGAGAGTGATTTGGGGATTTTGAGGGAAAGGTAAAGTGAGTTGGGTAAATGGGGTAAGGTTATAAAATTAATTAAAATTGTACCCCACCAATTAACATGATGTATAAAATACCCCAACATAGTATTTTAAAAGCATTTACAAGAATGCATTCAACTTCCACTAAAATCATGCTTTCCTCATAATTGGTAATCAATATAATTAAATCATGTTAACACTTCATTACCCAATACATAAATCAATTACCACCTAATTCATCATATAAACATCATTAATTCCCAAATTGCATATAATTAATTTCGGGACGTCACATAAACAATGTTTCAACTCTTTAAAACTAACTTGACAAGCTTCAGACCAAATAAACTTAACTCCTTTTTGGGTCAGCTGAGTCAGTGGCTTAGCGATCTTGGAGAAACCCTCTATGAACCGTCTGTAATAACATGCTAAGCCCAAGAATATGAATTTCTGTTACTGAAGTCGGAGCAGACCACGAAGTAACTACTTCTTCCACCTTCTTGATAGGATCTACAGCTAAGCCCTCCCTTGATATGACATGACCCAAGAAATCC
>CAJQUN010001179.1:0-95293 GCA_907163345.1 Haberlea rhodopensis | reverse complement strand
CTCGAGATTGCCGGGTTGATGCTGCTCTTTCCTTATTAGATGAGATGAAGAGCAATTTATTTGATGCAGACATCGTTCTCTATAATGTATGTATAGACTGCTTTGGCAAGGTTGGTAAGGTGGATATGGCGTGGAAGTTCTTTCATGAGATGAAATTCCACGGTCTCATGCCTGATGATGTATCATATACCAGCATGATAGGAGTTCTCTGCAAGGCTAATAGATTGGATGAAGCAGTTGAGCTGTTTGAGCAGATGGAGCAGAACAGGACAGTTCCTTGCGCATATGCTATAACACCATGATCATGGGTTATGGGTCTGTTGGAAGGTTTGATGAAGCATTTGGTTTGCTGGAGAGGCAAAGACTGAAGGGGTCCATTCCATGTGTTATTGCATACAACAGTCTTCTTACTTGCCTTGGAAAAAGGGAAAGTAGACAAGGCCTTAGAAATTTTTAATGACATGACGAAAGATGCCATGCCCAATCTCTCTACCTACAATATTCTTGTAGACATGCTTTGCAAGGCTGGAAAGGTTGACACAGCTTTAAAAATTCAAAATGAGATGAAGGCAACAGGCATGGTTCCAAATATCATGACTATTAACATTATGATTGACAGGTTATGTAAGGCTAATAAACTCGACGAGGCTTGCTCGATTTTTGAAGGCATGGATCATAAAGTTTGTACCCCAAATAAAGTCACATTTTGCTCATTGATCGATGGCTTGGGGAAGTCTGGCAGAGTATATGATGCCTATAGATTGTATGAACGGATGTTAGATTCTGATCAGAGACCTGATGCAATTGTGTACACATCCCTAATCCGGAACTTTTTTAAGTCTGGGAGAAAAGAAGATGGGTACAAAATTTACAAGGAAATGGTTCGGAGAGGCGTCTCTCCGGATCTTACACTCCTTAATAACTACATGGATTGCGTTTTCAAAGCTGGTGAAACTGAAAAGGGCAGGGCTGTATTTGAGGAGATTAAAGCTCAGTTTACACCTGATGCATGGAGCTATTCAATACTAATTCATGGTCTCATAAAGGCGGCTTTGCTCGTGAGACATATGAACTATTTTACTCAATGAAGGAAAAGGGATGTGTGCTAGATATATTCGCTTACAACACTATCATCGATGGATTTTGCAAATCAGGCAAGGTAAATAAAGCTTACCAACTGTTGGAAGAAATGAAATCAAATGGTCACCAACCAACTGTTGTTACCTATGGTTCTGTCATTGATGGGCTTGCTAAGATTGACCGGCTAGACGAAGCCTACATGCTCTTCGAAGAAGCGAAATCCATTGGTGTTGAGTTAAATGTAGTGGTGTATAGTAGTCTTGTAGATGGGTTTGGAAAGGTGGGTAGAATTGACGAAGCGTATCTCATAATAGAAGAAATGATGCAAAGAGATGTAATGCCAAATGTGCAAACGTGGAATTGCTTGCTTGATGCTCTGGTTAAGGCAGAGGAAATAGATGAAGCTCTTGTTTGCTGGAATTCGATGAAAGACTTGAATGCCACACCTAATATTGTAACCTATAGCATCCTTATAAATGGTCTGTGTAAGGTTCGAAAATTCAACAAGGCTTTTGTCTTTTGGCAGGAGTTGCATAAAAAAGGGTTGAAACCCAATGTGATCACCTATCTCACAATGATATCCGGGCTTGCCAAGGCTGGGAATATTATGGAAGCTGATAAACTCTTTGAAAGGTTCAAAGCAAATGGAGGCATACCTGATTCTGCCTGCTATAATACAATGATAGAAGGGTTGAGCGTATCAAATAAGGCGACGGAAGCATATCAGCTATTCGAAGAAACAAGGTTGAAGGGTTGTAAGATTTATACCAAAACTTGTGTGATTCTTTTGGATGCTTTGCATAAAGCTGAATGTCTTGAGCAGGCAGCAATTGTGGGTGCTGTGTTGCGAGAAACAGCCAAGTCGCAGCATGCTTCCAGGTCATTGTAGCACTCTTAAGTGTACCTTGATATTGGTGACAGAAATTGAATTTCTCTCAAGGTCATTGTTGTCATTGCCAATATAAGTTATCAAAGAAACTTTGACCAAAATCTCGTAATGTTTTTAATATACCATCAATAAACGGACTGATTTAACTTGGCATGCATGGAGGCATTTCTTGTTCCAGTTAGAACCAGAGATCACAAATTCAAAGATACATATCCCTATCAAATCAACGTTTGATGGCCATGGCAAAAGTGGCTTTGCAGGTAGCATTTTCACTTTGGATTAACAAAATTCTTGTTACTGCTGAAACTTCATATTTCATTCTCAAAAAGGAAACCATTTCGACTGCTCTGTTTCTTGAAACGAAATAAGTTGTTATGTCATGACCACCATTATTCAAGCTCAAACTTATGTATGCTTTCTGCCACTATTATTTGAAGTACATTCTTGAAGCACTCTTGTATTGAAATGTATCAGTGGACATCAACAAATGAAATCCTGCATCCTTTTCAGCTTTGTGTGGATAGACGAGGCCACTGTGACAAAATCCCGTCCTACTTTATTTTCTTTCATAATTTGAGTTTCAACTTCTGATTTCGAGGATACGTGAGTAATCTTTTGTTCTGTTTTGAGTTTTCCAGGTTCTTGCGCATGGTTACTTTTCCGGCCGATATTCGCAAGGAATTGGTGTAGGATATGCAGCCAACAATATATTACAGGAACCTGGTATTAGCGATAGACTTTCCAGGGATTACTTCGGGCATTCTCCTTGATTAAATTTGTACATGATTTCCCAAGATTAAACATGAAAGTTGCAATCCGCAGAAAATCAAATGTAACAGTGTTTTATTATTAAGATTATTTAAAAGGATTATGGAAGGATTGAGTGCGTCACATTGAAAAGTGATTTGTTGTTCATCTGGTGATCATGAATGTCTCTGCCTATGACTCTTATGTTCTTAATATCTCTCTCAAGCATCATCGTACTAAATATCATTTTTTAGAAATAACATTTGATCTATTGGTCATAAATATTTAGGACCCATAAGTATTTATGATAATACAATATTTTTAAACTTTTATTCTTCGGGCAAATCTAAATATAATTTCAAGAAATACGTACCTAAGGTCACCTTTAGAGAAAAATGAATTATGGTTGGCCCAATTCTGAAATCTCTCTTTGGGACATCTATTAACATCATTTTAATTAAATTATACAAGTAATATTTCATAAATAAAATCATCACCTTAAGCTATGACATGCCATAATATTTGTTAAATTAAAAAGTAAAACAATTTGACATTTTTTACCAGAAAATGTCCGCTTTTATATTGAGTTTCACTTTTCTTTTCAAATGTTCTGATTTATTCATTACTTCACATTTAAATAAATTATTTAAAATAATATTAAGAGAAGATTAGAGAATCAGCATCCGAAAAATGAGCGTTTCTGCTCAATTCGTCCTAATATTTCAATCTCATATGACAGTTACATAATCTTTTCGATTCCCTTTTTCTTGGTTTGCCCCTATCTTAAGGGGGATGTATTCAAATTTGGTGACTTTTAATGACGTTTTAAATGAAGACTTCTATTAACTTTTATAGAATTTCATAGAGTTTACAAAATATTTTTATAGACTTCAGGCTAACATTCACATAATTTTTAGATTTTGTAATTTAAAAATATAGTACCCGGCGTTGTGAGCTATCTTATCAAGGAGAGGAAGAAACAAGAAAAGGAGACTCACTTAAGAAGAGATGGTCGGCAAGGAATATCGAACCAACGGAGGGTTTGATTTTTACGTCTATTGCTTTATGATAGAAATCCTTGAGAATCCTCTTGGGGTGAGAATCATGACGGGTTTTCGGAAATCGGGATATCTAGGTTCGGGTATACTAAAAACATACCCGAACCCGACCCCGAATATGTCGGGTACCCGAAATTCGGATTTTGGGTACCCGAAATCGGGTTCAGGTACCCGAAATCGGGTACCCGAACACTTTTTTCCCCAAAACCCCTACCCGAATTTCGTCCCGAACCCGCCATTACCCGATCGAGAAATATCCAATTATCCCAAAAAACCCGATTATCCCCGACCCGATCAGGAAATACCCGATCAGATCGGGCCGAGACCCAAATACCCAAACCCCGTTTCCCACCCCTAGAATCCTCATGGGAAGTGAAAGACCTTTTTTTTATAAACTTTTTATAATTGTATCAAGCATTTCAAAATTTGTATTAGATGAATTCTATTAAAATGATTGAAATTCCATTAAATTTGGATACCACCAGATTTTCATCGAGTTTTCAGAAAATCAAATTTGGATTCCACCTCACTTTAAAAAAATCTATTTTTAATATCAATAAATATTAAAAAAATCTATTTTGAATATTAGTAAATTTGTGTAGAGTTTATAAAAGTTCATAAATATTAAAACAAATCGCTAAAAATCACCAAAATTCATTGTCGAATAAATCCCCAAATTTACTCTCGCTAACAATCTCTCTCGTTCTCTCTTCAAAGTGAGTGTTGAAAAAACTTTCAAGAAAACGACACTCTTGATTCCTTTACCGCAGCCGTCTTCTATTGATGTTCCCGTAGGTACATTCCTTCTGAAAATCTCCAAGCGCTTCAAGACCCAGAAGTTGAAATCCAGTTTTTTTTTTTTTTAAAGTTCTTTTAGTTTCATTTCATTTCCTGAATATATTATGGAGCTTGTTATTGTTTAAGCAAAACACCCACTTTCCCATTTTGAGTTGTGCTTGTTCTTGGTTAATTATATGGAAATTGGTGAAATTTCAGAGTCAGAAGACTGGCTGAAGATTGGCGAGTCACTCAATGATGTCAGGCGGTTGACACTCTCTCACTCCACCCTATTGCTGCCAATTTTGTTAGTTTTTAATCTACTTAATCTGAAATAATTTTCTTATACAATTGATATCATCAAAAGTGTGATCTTTAATAAATATCAGTGATGATGCATCAAACGATTTATCTTCTATAAACTGAAGTGAACCGCTCCCCAAGATATTTCTGTGTATCAAGATAAAGGTAAGATGACTCCGTCGTAGGCGAAGCCACTCCGACGCCCAAGTCAGTATATGCTTCAATAGAAAAGGTATTGAAATTGTAGGCTTTGCATAATATGAAAGGTGTATTATGAAAGACGTAAGCAATAGCATGTAAGTATTGCGTAAGTGAACGTACCTGAATGAGGGTTATGTGCCCTCTATTTATAGATGTAGAGATAGAGTCTCAATCAATATATAATAAGAGTTCTAGTCAATCTATAATTGTAGAGTTTTAGTCAATCTGGGAGAAGAGTTCTAGTCAATATGAAATAGTATATATGGCAACTAGATCCATGTTTATCCCGAGAATATTGAGAGATGTCTTCCAAAACCCCACAACTCCTCGCTTAATCAGTTTGGGTCGGTTAAAACCCATTAGGTAGATCAATCCCCCATCGAGGGGTATCACAAGTCCCCCCCTCCTAGTCGAGCTGACGTTGAAGACCAGAAGTTCGTTAAATGTTTAACCGACCTGTTCCTAGTGCCCCTGCTGTTTACTTCCACGGGAATATGAGATATAGTCGAGCTCCGTGATGAATAAACATGCGGTACTAATAACATTGGCTTTATGAATATTAAGCGTCCCAAGCTCCATAATTAATAGAACTCTCAAGCCCCAGTGATGAAAAATATATTATGCCAATGAAACTTGTTTGATTTCCAGCATCAATAGAATCCTGAGCTGAGCAGATAAGCCCGATCGGGCACCAGAGGTAATACGGAGCAAATAAAGCTCATCGGAGCTGATTTGAGCTATATCGGATAAATATGTGCAAATGACGCTCGACTAAACTAAGCTCCAGAGGTAATAGGTATGCGGAGCAAATGATGTTCGCCTGATCCGAACTGAGCTCCAAATATCATAAATAGGGGCGAAGTGTGCTCGTCTGATCTGAACTGAGCTTCAGAAATAACAAATAGGAGCAAAGAATGCTCGTCTGAACCGAGCTCCAAAGATAATAAATAGGGGCGATCATCACCTGAGCGTAATCTTAGCTTTGAGTGAAAACTCCTGACGGCACTTGGCGTAGCCAAGGCAAAGAGCTCGGCGTAACCGAGGCGAGGTGAGCCGTCGTAAACGTGCTCCTGAGGTCGGGTGAAAACACTTAAAGCCTGGCGTAACCGAGGCGAGGTGAGCCGTCGTAAACGTGCTCTTGATGTGCCAAGGGCTTATTGACAACGCCTTGGACTTCTGAATAGGGCCTACTGCTAGATTGCACGCCCGATAAATAACTTAGATCTGCCTAAAAGTACTGCAATAATACATAAAAGACGAGACAGAAACGATCCAAAATAATAATATCTTGCAATTGATGTAGCATAAGGAATTTAAAATTCAAATTCAACGATTTTTAAGTCTTGAGCATGTAAAGCTTGTAGTAATATATATGATATATATATTTTTTGAAGATATCTCCCAATATTTGATGTATGCGCCTATGAGAGGTGCCATGTGACCGGCCTTAGGGGTGCGATGCCTGATGTGATGCATAGTAGGCTTATGGGACATGCTGCATGGTGGGCCTTAGGGATGTGATGCCTGAAGAGCCACATTGTAGCGGGCATATAAGCCGCGTGGTGGGCTGATGATCAAGGATGCCGCGTGATGGGCTGATGATCAGAGATGCCGCATAGTGGACTTTAGGAACACGATGCCCAAGAGGCCACACAACGAGCTTACGGTGTGCCACATAGCAAACTTCAGGAATGTGATGCCCAAAGTAAAAAGGTTTTATATTTTGCATCTCGATCTCGTAGTTGAAAATCGTTGATTATAAAAAATTTCTTTTTGATCAAAGAAATATTATGGGTCCGTTGAAGAACCCAAATAACTGATTTTACTTGTAGGGAGTTTTGTAAACTAAAAATCATTATAAAAGAACCATAATGTTTTTTTAAAAACTTAAATTTAATGCATGCCGAAAGAGAGATAAGGAGACTTATCTTTGATTTTGGATTTACTGTGCTTTGTTTAATTGCTGTTAAACTGCCATCGTGGATGTAGTGTTCCGCCCGTCACCAACTGAGATATAAAATAACAAAGTGTAGAATCTTCCTTCGCTTAAGCAATATGAAACATTCCCTGTATGTTCAAATTCTTGCTGCCCCAAGAAAGAAACCCAACAAACTTCAAGTTTCATCACCAAAACAGAACCCTTAATCTGACTATATTCATATTAGTCCCATCAAAATATTCAGAACACCATTTGTATCCATGTGAAGAGTCCAATTGCTTTTCGGCATCGTTGGTGTGAGGCAGAGATGACGACGTTCGGAATGGAGATGGTGTTCGATTTAAAGGCACACGACAAGGAGTGCATCTACCATACGATAGGCTTCATATAGGTGATCGACCAACGAACGACATTTCTCGCAGAGGTTGTCAAGGGAAGATGGGCTTTATCTAATTTTGTAAGTATGATTTTTCCAATCATGGAGGCCAATTATTTTAATCTAAGAGAACCTTGTTTTTATTGGATGCTTTTGAAGAAATTCCCTCAGATTAACAAAATCATAACCAGCTTTTCTTCTCCCAACTTTACTGAGATGCTGGATTCAAGTATGAAGATGCACCAATTGGAATGTTCAGGTGTAAGAGTGTCATGTTTCTTGTGTTTTTTATTCTTCCATAGGCCAACAATTACAAGCTTAAAAAGACCTTTTGATCCAAGTCTGGGGAACAACTATCATCAGTGAAGAAGTTGTTTGACAATAGACATATGGGATGCTTGATAGTAATCTTGACTTTGAGTTTATTAGCATAATTTGATCTTGAAGATATGCATGAATCTTGATATTGACTATAGCACACACACACGTTCCAAGTTTGCAATTTGTTACTTGATTTATGATAAAACATGTATTGTTCAACTTTTGAATGTGTGTGTGAGAATTCTGAGAATAATGCAAGTCGTGAAATAATTTGTTTCAAGTATCGAGAATGAACTCTACCTTGTTTTAATCGAGGACGATCAAGTGATAAGTTTTGGGAAGTTAATAAGTGACGTTTTTACACTTATTTACTGTGATTTTCTAATGGATTTCGTAATGATTCCTGTACGATTTTACGTTTTTTGGTATATTTCTATGTTTCAGGAATCAATGTTGAAATGCATAAAAGTAAAGAAAATGAGCCAAAAATGATGAAAACTGACCAAACCGAGCGAACGCGTCGAAGACAGGAAGAAAAGAAAAGAAAAAAAGAAAAGTAAATCAGAGCTCGATCGATCGAGACATCATCTCGATCGATCGGCTGATCCAGAAAATTTGCTCGATCTCGATCTCCCCATCTGCTCGATCGATCGCCCGGAAGAGTTTTCTGGAAAATAAATTCCTTATAGAGATTGTGTCAAATAAGGAAGCTCAAGATTTCTTTGCATCTATAAATTAAACACGAAAATCACACCTAGATTCAGACTTTACAACCTAGGAATAGCATCCATCATCCATATCACAATCATCCACCTCCATCCTTCAACCCATCCTAGGAATTGGAACAAGCCAACAAGATAATCGAGGAGCACGATCGAGAAAGAAGCGAGGGAAGGATCGAGAATCAACGAACGAAGTCGACTTGGGAGTTTGCTTTTACTTTTCTATTTTAGTTTTGAATGAATATTGGATTTGTTGTGCTTTGATGATTGAGAGATATCTTGAACATAATTATTCATTTGATATTGTGATTGAATTCCTACGTCTTCTATGTGCATGTCTTATTGTTCTTAATTCTTTTCAAGGTTTGACCACCTTTGGATGATTCTAGTTATTATAATTGAGATCGAAAGATAAAATTATAATACGACATAGTAATTCATGCCGTGTGTTTAAGATTAGATCGAAAGATAACATCACATACGAGTGATAGCTTTAGGTTATTTAATCTAAAGTTAGTGGTTTTCATAAAGTTTCATTCAATATCGAATTGTTAAGTAGGTGAACGAAAGTTACGTGTTGCAATTTGGTGTTAGATTTAATATAGCTCGATAGATTATATTAAATTCGGAAAACCCGTCACCTTAGAGATGTATGAAGAAAAGAATTGTAAGGGTTGCTTATGTGAATCATTGTCTTGATAATTCTTTCTTGTGGACTTTTCTCGTGATCATCGATTGTTTTGGTTGGATTGGAGTAGTTTAATTTAGTTATTAGTTAACTTATTAATTAATTATTGTAGGTTAAATATGAAATTTTATTTGGTACTTGCTTGTTAGTCCATGTGAGTTCGACAATCCTTATTCTTCATATCTATACTAAAACTTGACATCGTGCACCTGCGGTTAAATCGTGTTGCTTTGATATTTTATTGCTTTAAATAAATAGCGATCAGAGATCGATCTCAACAAGAAAGAAGGCAGGAAACGATAGATCGCCTAAAAAATTGGAGATCGGTCTCCTTCCGAATCATGCGCGAATTTCTTTTCTTTTTCAAGAGTTTGGGCTATCATACCTACTATATTTTCATGGGCTCGTCCCACCTACTATATAAGGGCATATTTTCACCAAAAAAGGGACTTTTATCAGACTTTTAACCCTAAGATTGGGAGGAGCCGACATACACAAGATTGAAGATCCAAGCAACACAGCTAGAGACGGAACATCGGACCAACATAAGGAGTCAACTTCTAGCGTTTATGCATAGTTCTGAACTTTGTGTTGGTTTTACATTCGAATTTTTACTTTTTTTTATGTTGTTTGCTATACTAAAACATTGTTTTCTGTTATAATGCTAGACTAAGTTAGTTTATCGAGACGAGGGAATCTTTTGTATGAACTCACGATTTTAAGTCTAGTTTTTTATTGAGTTTTTGTTATCTTTGCGTTTGTGTTATGATTTTAATGCTTTTAAGGAATTAGATACCCTTTGAATGATCTTAGTATTGCGATTGAGATCAAGAGATAATATTGTGATACACAACGAATAACTCATACCGTGGATTTCATACTGAGATCAAGAGATGACGTCAAATACATGTGTGATAGCTATAAATATCTAGTAATCGAAGGCTAAAAGTTTTCATAAAGCTTTTGCGATATTGATTTGTTAAATAAGTGAACGAGAGTTATTTACTGCAAATTGTATTAAGTTTAATAGCTCGATAGAGTATATTAGATATTCCTAGGGGTGAGCAATCGGTCAGCACCGAATCGATCGAACCGAATTTTCCAAAAACCGAACAGACCGAATTGTTTTTCGTCTAACCGAACCGACCGAATTATACTTTGAAAACCGAACCGACCGAACCGATAAAAAATTGATTACTTCGGTTTGTAACCGAATTAATCGATATTTTTTTAAAAAAAATAAAAAAATATACAATTAGATAATTTGATTTAAAAATTAAAAAAATTAAAAAATTTGGTTTTAAAAATTAAAATGTAATATTTAAATAAAGCATGATAATAAATAATTTTTTTAAAAAAAAATAATTGTTTTTAAATTTTTTAAAAAATATTAAAAAATTAAAAATTTTGGTTTATTCGGTTAACCGATATTTTTAAAATAAAAACCGAAACCGAACCGAATTAACCGATTTTTTTAAAAATTAAAACCGAATTTTCGAAATAACCGAACCGATTTTCCAAATTAGTTCGGTTTCTTCGTGTTGTTCGGTTTAACCGAACTTTTACTCACCCCTAGATATTCCCAGAAGACTCGTCACCTTAATGCATTAATCTCGATCATAACTAGTAGATGAATTGTGGGTGATTACCTAAGTGAAGTAAAGTCTCGAAAATTTTCTCTATTGTTTACTTTATTCTCTTTTTGTGGTTTGGTTACTTCTTAAATTCTAGTTATTAATTATTTAATTACTCATAACAAATTCGTATGCTAAATATAGTTAAGCTAATTAAATCTGGTAATTACCGATAGTCAATGTGAGTACGATATCCTTACTTCTTTTTACTATACTAAAACTTGACACCGTGCACTTATAGTTTTGAATTCGAACATTAAAACATAACTGATAAATATTGTGTGTTAAAGAAAAGTGTGATGAGTTACTACGTGCCAAAAGATAAAAACCAATGTAGCATACGAGACATGCCAAGAATAACACTTTAATCGTTTTCTCAACAACCTATGTTCTCTTCCTAGACAACCTATGTTCTCTTCCTAGACAACCTATGTTCTCTTCCTAGGCCTTTCAACAAACATCTGGATTACACCATGCTACTACTCGTTATTCCAATAGTTCCTAAGCTGAGACATGTGTAAAGAAGCTCATCTCTGCCCAGACCTGTGACGCTGCTGGTCATTATCCATGAAGGATGTTGCCGATAATTTTCTCTGATCAGTTCTTGAAAATCTCTTATGTTCTCATCGGGCCTTCTCCCTTTACCAACTTTCGTTTTGTCACACTTTGTGAAAACAAAAGTCATTGGTATCTAAAAATAAACATATATAATAATGAAAGAGGTGAGATAATATTGTAGATGGTTTTTTGAACTACTCAAGATGCAGAAATAAAAAATAACATACATTGTTTCGGCCAAGCCAATTTGCACAATCAAGGTCAATTTTCTTGGGTGGAACACTTGCATCAACTAGAAGTAGGACAGATACCAAAGTTTCTCGGTTCAGAAAGTAGCCTTTAGTGAACGAGGACCAATCCATTCTTGCAGAATCAGGGGCGTTAGCAAAACTGTAGATAAATGTAAACTGTAAGAAAAAGAAGGCTTGTTTGGAAAGAAGTCGTTCACACATGGTTCAGAAACATGGCGCTAAGAAAAAATTGTTCACATAAGGTGCAAACAGAAACACAATACATTTACATGCTAAAGCATCACATTTTAAGAAAATTATCAAGGAAACTAGGTAGGAGGTCTTGCATGTGGGTTTTTCTTTTTACTAATGTTCTTGCCCTTCTACACACGAACAAGTTGCTATTTAAACTCGAACGCAAACCATAGGAAACCAACAGCTTGATTTGAAGCAATTGTCCCCTAAAATGAACCACGAGAATTCCTATTCTTACATTTGATCAGTCGCCTGCATACATGCATTAACTTTAGGCATTTTATTGAATATCTCAAGTCTAATAAGTACTGTCTATGGAGTAACTTAAAGTTGCGAGTGTAAAGCCTGAACAAAAGAGGACGGTTGCAGTAGTCACATGGTTAATGTATAGCCGGAACCACTCTTACCATCATTGATTTATTTACTTGTTCCAACTAGTTTGAAATTTAAATGGCCCCCGTTATGATCCCGAATTATGGATCGCGTTACGAGGTGATGAAGGGAGCGAACTCAGATCTTTTTTGAACACAAATTTTTTCAGAAAATGATTGAATGAATTATTGAAACTTGCTCTCCTATACACAAGTAAACGTGCAAAATCCCAAATCCAAAACGCTAATACTGAAATAAAATCCTAAACCAAATCCTACGATTTTATCATGAGATAATTTTTCTTATTTAAAATAAATATAACTAGAAGATAAAAGGCCAGAGTCCTATGGAAATTGATAACTAAGATACTATCCTTAGCTTTGAACTTCCAAATGCATGAATCTTCTACGTGATTTCTTTGGATTGCAACAAGCATATTTTGGCCCATTACAGCCCCTCATAGAACATTCTTCGAGTCTTACACCATGGTTAAATAGAATTACATGCCCTCCATTATTTCGAAGGACCAAAATACTGATGAAGACTTAATAAACTTAAGTTGATGGCTGAGTACACGTGTGTTTATGTAACTATGAATAAAATTATCTCGAACTTAGAGTTCTCGAAATCGAAAATGTTGTTCTGGATATAATGAAAAAAATAAATATCTTTTTCTTCTTTTAGCATAACCTCTCGGAAATATTTATAGTTCTTAGCTTGTTGTATAACAAAGAAGAAAAATCATATTTATATTATTACTACAATTATAAATATACTTTGACTGAGACATCTAAATTCAGATTAATTTAAAATATTTGGAGATATTTCAGAGGATTTTTTCTCAATTAGCCCCTTATACCATATAAATCATGAAATATGAAATAAACACTCTTATCAAAGCTAACTTGACCAAACCAGATCAATACCCAAATCACATAACAGAAAAATGGCCGCAAACTTTCAAAAACAAATAAGCCAAAAGCTACTCGTAAGTCTAAATGTCAATTAACTAGCCCAGAACATATAAGATTCAAGAAAATACACACAAATTCATTACAAAAGTAGATACAAAGTAGCTACAATTGCTTACCCATAACCGGGCAAATCCACAATGTACCAACTTTTATTAATCAAGAAATGATTAATCAACTGAGTCTTTCCTGCAAAACATTCAATATTCTCTCAATTTCAAGAGAAAAGGCAAAGTCAATTCCGATTTCCGACTTAAAAGAAACGGATATAGAAAAAACCTGGTTTTTTAGAAGTGAGAGCAACATCTTTTTTGCGAACCAAAAAGTTAATAAGCGATGACTTGCCAACATTTGATCGACCCAACATGGCAAATTCCGGCCGGTCATCTTTAGGACAATCCTTGGCCCGATTACTGCTCTTCACAAACTCAACCTCTTTAACTTTCGCATCGCCAGCGTAGGGTCCAAGCACAATATTAGACCCAGGTAGGACCATATCGTCGGTAACTTCATCCGGGCTCACACCCGGCGGCACGAACAGTACTTTCTGTGCGAAGCGGGAGGATTCGGAGGTCTCCGACAGACTAGGGGTCTTCGCGGTGGCATTTGGTAGTTGAGATATGGAGCGGGTAAACGAGAGAGAAGGGGAGAAAGTACTGCGGAGATGAGGAGATGGGAAATTGAAGAACGAGGAGAAATCGGTGGTGAACCCTCGAGGCCTTAGCTTCAGCATCTGAGTTGGACTGTTGGATACTAAGGACGGTGCATTAGAACTTCGAGAAAAATAAATGAAATCAATTTAATATATTTTCTTGTCATGTTTTTTTGTTTAACATTAAAATAATATATTAACGAAAGTTAACATAACCGGTAATTATAACATAAACGACATCAACGATAAAAATCACTGACAACCAAACTAAAACAGGACTGAAAAGCGGAACTAGAAAGGAAATTGATATCCTAAAGCAGATAACTCCTGCTAGAAAGCCTCTGTTGTGAAGATTGAATAATGTAATTTTTTTTTTTTGATCATATTGATTGAAGAATGTATGGTTGTTGTGAAGATTAAAGAATGTCAATGGATGTATGGTCACAAAAAACATCTTCTTCTTCTACTTCTCTTTATGGATTTTTGTGACGTTTTATGGATTTTTGTGCTACAATTAGCATTGAATTGTTATTTCAATTCTTGTGCATATCATATGTTTGTCAAAATGTCTCTTAACTTCAATTTACTGTTTAAGTAGATGTTTAAATATGGCTTTAGTTAAATTTGGAGTGTCTGAAATATTATGATTTTAGATACAAAAACACACCGATAAAGTTGAACAAGAAAATACTTTATAATAAGAACAAAAAAAAAAAATTGTATTGGGTGGCACATGAATTATGGAGATATATTACAGTGTATGAGTCTATTGACTCAGCCGTGCATGTAATTCACATGTATCGACTTATAAAATCTTTGAAATATTCTGCTTGGATTGGTTGGGAGGAGCAGTAGCTCGGGGAAATGAAATTGACAAAAAATTCTTCAATGAGAAATGATATTCTTTTTATAGATTCTGAATGTAAAACTCAAAATTACAGTGTATTTGAGATGTTTCATGACTATATTTTTGGTTCAATACAGTATGAATCGATTGGTGCATGTAACTTACATGCACCGATATACTCAACGGTGCATGTAATTCACATGCACCGACTTACTAAATCTTGGAAATATTCTGCTTGCGTTGGTGGGAGGAGCAGTAGCTCGGTGAATTGAATTGACAAAAAGTTCTTCAATGAGAAAATATTTCATCTGTAGATTTTGAATGTGAAACTCAAAATTAAAGTGCATTGAGATGTCTCATGACTGTTTTTGGTTAAATACAGATAGAGTCTATGGGTGCATGTAATTTACATACACCGATAGACCCAGTGGTGCATGAAATTCACATGCACCGACTTACTAAAATCTTGAAAATATTCTGCTTGGTTTTGTTGGGAGGAGCAGTAGCTCGGTAAATTGAAATTGGCAAAAATTTCTTCAATGAGAAATGATTTCTTTTGTAGATTTTGAATGTGAAACTCAAAATTTAAGTGTATTTGAGATGTCCCGTGACAATGTTTTTGGTTAATAAAGTATGAGTCTATCAGTTACATGCACCGATAGCTCAGCGGTGCATCACATGCACCGACTTACTAAAATCTTGGAAATCTTGTGTTGGTTGGGAGGAGCAGTAGCTCGGTGAATTGATATTGACAAAATATTCTTCAATGAGAAATGATTTCTTTTGTACATTTTGAATGTGAAACTCAAATTAAAGTGTATTTAAGATATTCGATAACTATGTTTTTGGTTAAATACATTATGAGTCTATTGGTGCATGAATCTTACATGCACCGATATACTCAGTGGTGCATGTAATTCACATGCACCGACTTAATAAAATCTTTGAAATATTCAGCTTGGATTGGTTGGGAGGAGCAGTAGCTCGGAGAATTGAAATTGACAAAAAATTCTTCAATGAGAAATGATTTTCTTTTATAGATTTTGAATGCAAAACTCAAAATTACAGTGTATTTGAGATGTTTCATGACTATATGTTTGGTTGAATACAATATAAGTCGATCGGTGCATGTAATTTACATGCATCGATAGACTCAACGGTGCATGTAATTCATAAATATTCTGCTTGCGTTGGTGGGAGGAGCAGTAGCTTGATGGATTGAAATTGACAAAAAATTCATCAATGAGAAAATATTTCATTTGTAGATTTTGAATGTGAAACTTAAAATTAAAGTGTATTTGAAATGTCTCATGACTATGTTTTTGGTTAAATGCAGTATGAGTTTATGGGTGCATATAATTTACATGCACCGATAGACTCAGTGGTGCATGCAATTCACATGCATCGACTTACTAAAATCTGGGAAATATTCTGCTTGGTTTTGTTGGGAGAAGCAATAGCTCGGTAAATTGAAATTGACAAAAAATTCTTCAATGAAAAATGATTTGTTTTGTAGATTTTGAATGTGAAACTCAAAATTAAAGTGTATTTGAGATGTCTCGTGACTATGTTTTCGGTTAAATAAAGAATGAGTCTATCAGTACATGTAATTTACATGCACCGATAGCTCAACGGTGCATCTAATTCACATGCACCGACTTATTAATATCTTGGAAATATTCTGTTTGCGTTCGTGGTAGGGATGGCAATGGGACGGGTTTGGCCAAACCGGGACCTGCCCCGCTTTTTTTAAAAAAATACAGGACCTGCCCTGCCTTGCCCCGCCCCGCTAGGACCCGTGACCCGGCAGGTTCAACCCGTTTTTTTTTTTGGGTACAAGTTGCATATAATGTTGGGCATTTGATCAGTTTATGATTGAGCATTAATAGAGCCCTACAAGTAACCGATTTAAATTGAACATAGAAAGTGCGTCTAAAGGAAACAAGTGGCGGAGGCGGAGTGGTTCGAGACATGGATGGTAACTTCATTCTTGGTTTCTCAATTAACTTCGGTCATCTTTCTAATGTTCAGGCTGAAGCAAAATCTCTACTTTTCGGAGTTCAACTATGTCTATAGAATGGCATTCACTCTTTGGATATAGAATTGGATTCTTTGTTATTGTTTCATATCTTAACCAAAAAAGCGCCTTATGATTAATTATTGAACACATTGAATAGGAATTGTAACTAAATTAAACAACAAAACAGTGCATCAATCAAAACTCAAAAATGAAAACTAAGAGTTAGCATTTACAAAGTTATTACGGTAGATCAGTGAATTCTTCATCATCTTCTTCCTCGTCAAATAATGAAGGACAAGTTGATAAACTACATGCAGTAGAACAAGCACCTACAAGTCAAAAATGTAGATTGTGTGAACTTTACGGTGCATAATATAATCATAAAAAGACTTACAAATTTTATTTACCTTTCACATCATTCCACAACCAACGACGAGAACACATTAATGCCTTAACAGTTCTTGGATGAAGTCTACTACAATGAGGACCAATCAATCTTCCACTACTACTAAAAGCAGATTCAGATGCAACAGTTGAAACATGAATAACTAAAACATCCCTTGCCAACTTCTGTAAATTGGGATATTTAACTCCATTTGTCTTCCACCAAACAAGAATATCAAACTCTAGAGTTCTTGGTAAGACACACTATCCTATATACATATCCAACTCTGGACGCTGAAGTAGTAGAACTTATACTTGAAGCCACAAACTGATCAAACATATCCAAAGAATCATATATTTGATCAATAGAGCTAGAGACAAGAGACAATGTTGTCGTCCCCACCGGTTTTGAACCACCAACCCTCGATTGGTAATCAACCAACAAACTATAACAACTTTCTCGAATCTCATCTATGTTTAATTGTGATCTTTCTCAATAAATTATAAGGAAGTAAAACTCAACAAGTTTCATTTTATTACCTAGGATCTAAAACAGCAGCAACCCCCATCATGACATGGCAAACATCACAATATTTTTCATACTTTTCCAACATCTTTTTCGTCATACATTGGATTATTGTGATGCCCGGGAGCTAATGGCGTAAATCCTAGTGTGGGAATGATCCTTAATGGATTTTAATTGTGGCTATTATAAATTAATTGCGGTGTTGGGATTTTTAAATTTGGTATTTGGAACCGTTGGATTTAAGGGTTGAGATTATATTCTCATTGTGGTGTTAAACCTTGGATTTGGGTTTTAGTGAGATCTGGGGTCTGGGGTACTTTGAGTTGGGGTTGTTAATGAAAATTGAGATTGAGAGGTAATTATTGAATACATGTGATTTTTAATGAGTCGTGATGTATTTGTGAAAAACTCGGGATTTTGGAGTTTTGGTACTATACATACCAAGTGAACTCGGTGTTCAAGCATTCTCTCCTCTCTCTTCTCTCTCTTTCACGCCAATCTCCCCTCCCTTTTCCCCCTTTTTCTCCTTGGAAGCAAAAATCGAGCAAGGCTTGACTTGCGAGATAACTTGGTAATCTCCTTCCCCTCGCATTTTATATTCGTTTTGATTGTGGTATTGATTAGTTTGGGCATGTTTAGAGTTGGGTTTGGATTTTGGGAGATTTTGAAGAATCTTGGATTCTTGTTATTCTTGATTTAAAACGTGTTTTAAACCTTATTGGGTGTCCTATGGTGTTTATTTCTGGTTTAAAACGAGTTGGAGTGAGTTGAGGTTGGTTGGTTGAGGTTTTGGAAGCTTTTAAAAATGGTGGTTTTCGTGTTTGTGCAGCGACCAATCGACCGGTAGCATCTTACCGATCGATCGGTGCAAGTGCGTAGCGATGGGTTTATTTCCGATGTCTTACCGATCGATCGGTGGAACTTAGCGATCGATCGGGAGAGGCGAGCGATCGATCGGTAGAGGCTACCGATCAATCGGTGCAATACCGTAGCCAAAATGTAATTTTTGGGTTTTTACCGATCGATCGGTAGGTTGACCGACCTATCGGTAGGTCGGAGATTTTGGTAAATTATTTTGTGTTGTGGTGTCAGTGCATGCTTCGCGGGGGGTTTTTAAAATGGTTAATCGTCATGGATTGATGATATATTTGGGGTTTGTGAACGTGCTTGGGCACGTGGTTGCATACTTATTAATAATTGTGAGTTATTTTATGTGTTAGCACATGATTCATCGGGTCACGGGACTAAGGCAAGGTTCGATTCGGACTACGGAATTATAAGGTACGTATAACATACTAGCATAGCCTTTTATATGATTGTAACTGAAACACATGGTAGATTGTAATTGCAACAAATGGTTATGTATGGTGGAATATATGTTGCCGCTATGGACGAGCAACAGTTGGGATGTTGTCGCTATGAAGCGAACATCGGTTACGATGCCACCACTATTGGGCGTGCGAGTTAATGAAACTGTTGAATTAGTGGTTAGATATATGGAATATCTGAAATCATTATTTAATGATTTGGTACATTGATTATGGTAGTTGGCAATTAGGGAACGGATTTAGTTAATCACTGAAATGATTAACTGGCTTTTGGGAATTTGATGGTTTCAGTTATTTTGAGAACAGGAACAGTACATGGATCCCATGTGGTAACGATACTATACAGGGAGTATCTTTCACATTACAGTTTAATATTCTATAAATTATGTATTGTGATTATTGGATCGGTGGTATTGGTATGCTCACCCCGTGTGGGGCCTGTCTCTGTTGGGACAGGTGGAACAGGTACAACGGTAGCTCCGGAGTTGAGATCAAGCAATGGATTGGAGGCGCTTCCAGGACTGAAGTGCCAGTGTCGGTATTGTGTTGGGTACTTTATACATTAAATACACATTCATTCTTTTGATGCTTGCATGTGAGCACGGTTACATGTGTATATGGACTGTATAAAGGGCATGCGCCTTTCTCTTTTCATTTATTGGTTGCATGCAATTAAATAAGGAATTGCTAAATGAATTGAGAACATGTTAGTGTATTATAAGGTGCATACTTAGGGGTTGAGTGGTATGGGGGATATTGACATTATATGGAATAATGTAAGAAGTTTTATTATTGGTATTTTATGCTATGGTAGCATGTGGTTCTCCCCCTGATTACATGATTATATGCACTAAGTACATGTGTTAATACACTAATATAGGATTAAGTGCACGGGGTCCTTACATTAGTAGTATCAGAGCAGTTGTTAGCTCTTTGGGATGTCTAAGGCATAATGGTGTGTCGAGAGAATTGAATGGCACATAATTTTACGCATGATTGTGGTTTTCTCTCATTGTGACATGACGTCTGGATATTTATGTGCATTTTATGATTTGAAGCAATTGAACTTTGTGTTATTGCTAAATGTTGCGATCACATGATCGATTATAAATTATGAGAATCATGGCAATTAGGAATCACTGTTGATTCCAGTAGATACATCTATTGATGGCGTTATGGTTGAAAAGCTCATGAGTATGGTAATTCGTTTTAATTACATCACTGACTTGAATATTGTGAAAGTGATGATGTCTTTTGAGATGCGTGATGAATGATTTGCCATGCTGACGGTATTTAAAGTCAAGGGTAAATTGATGGCATTGTTAGTAATGGAATGAATGAATTTTATTGAGTTGAGTTTTGTGTACATGTTATGTATGTGTATGTACAGTGCTGAGGAATCTGGTTTTATAGGGGAATCAGAAAATGGGAAATGAGATACAATATCAGGGGACAGAATAAATAGACTATGTGGTGAATGGTTATGTGTGTCATAAATGTGGTGACACGGGTATGTAACGATGTACTAATGCTAGCTCAAAGTATCCATGTATATTGTAATTGTGTATTGATGATGTACTTCTGCCCTCACGAGTATCTTTGACTGTGAAAATGGTAATGAGGTTTTCGATGCAGAATTTTATCAATAGCGCTATTGGTGATTGACGATTCTTATGGAGGGTGATTTGGTATTGAATTACTGACTGGGTCGCCACTGACGGGTGAGCGATGTGATATGGTCGCCGCTGATGAGCGAGCGATGTGATTGGGTCGCCGCTGACGGGTGAGTGATGTGATGGGGTCGCCGTTGATGAGCGAGCGATGTTAAAGGTCTCATCCGAAGAGCGAGCGATTGTTATTGGATTGCTAGAGAGAGCATGCGAACGTGTATATTGTTATTGGGTCGATGCTAAAGAGAGCATGCGACGTGTATATTGTTATTGGGTCGGTGCTAGAGAGAGCATGCAATGTTTATATTGTTATTGGGTCGATGCCAGAGGGAGCATGCGACGTGTATATTGATCTTGGGTCGATGCTAGGGAGAGCATGCGATGTGATTATTGTCGGGATCGACACTATTGAGAGTGTGCAATGTATTTTATGTGCCTCCACTATAGAGGGAGGGTGATGGATATATGTTGATTTAATTGACCTTGTTGATTTGATATCTATTGGCGAGATGGTGGTATGATTATGTGGTGGATATTATGATGCATGTAATGTATAAACATGCATTGATATTTATCTTGTGATTATGATATATGGGAATATAATACTTGCAGCTCATATGGTGAAGCGGTGATTATGCCGCTGTCATATCGAAGCAAGGGGTATTGATTGTGTACCGCCATTGGGCGACGAGTATTGTGTACCGCCATTGGGCGATGAGTATTGTGTACCGCATGGGGCGATGAGTATTATATACCACCGTAGTGAAATGAATGTTGTTATACTACTAGTGTGTTGGCAATGTATATTGATGATGTGTTGATTGCAGATGATAATGAACGTTGTGTTATTGTTGTTCCTTGGGTATATGAGATGTAGGGCAAGAGGATATTGGAATGTTCCAGGGGAAAGAGGAATTGAGTGACGAGACAGGGTGTGGTATAACCGCTGTGGTGATACCATCATATCTATGGTATGCATCGGGTAATGATATCGTTTTGTGATAGTGTCAAAGCATGATATATTTTTGGATTAATAATTGATTAATCACTTGTGATATTGTGGATGTCATGTATTGACATGTACCGTCACAGGTTGACGATGATATTGTGGATGTCATGTATTGACATGTACCATCACAGGTTGACGATGATATTGTGGATGTCATGTATTGACATGTACCGTCATAGGTTGACGATGATGTTGTGGATGTTATGTATTGACATGTACCGTCACAGGTTGACGATGATATTGTGGATGTCATGTATTGACATGTACCGTCACGAGTTGACGATGATATTGTTGATGTCATATGTTGACATGTACCGTCACAGGATGACGATGAAATGGTGGATGTTCTATGTGGACGTGTGCCGTTGTTACGATGAAAAATACATTTAGGTATATGTATTTAGTCGTATGGTTTGAGTGCCGATGGCGGGCACAAGGTGGTGTCTGCATCACCGATTGACGAGACCATTATGTCGAGCAGGTTTGCTCGATGAATAAATGGATGCGCCGTGCAGGTAAGTGTACCGCAGCGCGTATTGAGGTAAATATTTTACGAATAGTGGTACCTTTGGATATACTCGTTGGGATCGTTATGGCCAAGTGACTGGTGGTAGGAGTAGTTATTGAGGAAAACTACTTGCATATACCGATGTGACGTATGGTGGACATGGTCACACCCACACATGAAAGTGTGGAATAAGTCCTAATGGATTAGGATTGCATTGTGGTTGAGCAAGGACACTGGGATGTCCGTTGTGCATTGGTGTTAGAGAAATATTGGGTGATGACCCACTACTCTAATTGATGGTACATTTATGGTATACCTGGGTGGAAAGTATGATACGTTGGTAGGTTTGGTATGAACCTAAGGAGGCAACGATTTGCTAGCCAGGTATTGTCGTAGTGCTATGGTGAGCTTGTTGTAGCCATTATACTGCTCATTGGGATCGAGTTTGGTGAATCGTATGATGATACGATGAGGGATTATGGTGGACTCTTGTAGTCACTATGTGGCATAAGGATTGAGGCAAGAAATACCTCACGAGAACGTTTATACATTAAATGTTTTGAGGGACTTGTACTGGGGCATCTCAATTTTGTTGGGAGTAACAGCGTGAGTGTCAACAAGTCGTTGTTTGCTCTGGTTGAGAATCATTGCATATGGAATGCAATGGGGGACACGATCGGAATTGTGGGATATAGTCAGTGGGGGTGACACTACTATATTGATTGTATCTCTTGGAGAGATTTGGTACACACTATCATGGAGACAGTTGGTATTGGTCGAGGGTTGATTGTGAATCAGCCATGGTAAGCATTACCGGTGTTGGACTGGGTAATGGTTTTCTATTTTTCAGTGAGACGTACGAGGAGACGTTTCTGGGGAGATGCTCGAGATGTGGAGTACTATGGTTTTAGTACAGAGCATCGTTAGTTTGGGTATACGTCGTGTATACGGATTTTGATTTGGTAATAGTGGCAATGATGCACTATTTGAACCAATTGTGTATTTATTGGTTCCGGGATATACTTTGGTATAAATATATCCAGATTTTCCGAATGGTGGTTCGAGGTTGGAGGGTCATGGATTCATGACACTTTCCTTGTGAGGAAGACGGTGTTGTTATACCTATTGGGAATCCTTGAGAGATTCGATGTTTCGGTAAGCGTGGTGTTGATGTGGAGTTCACACCATTAGTAGTTGGTTTGTCAATCAATATTCTCCTCGGGGTGAGAATAACTGAGGATTGACAGTTGTATTTGGGGCTTATGGGCATGTTTCGTGATACCCGAGCCGAGTGCATTGAGTATGCATGTGGTGCTGGTGCTTAAGCATGTATACCGGTATGTGTATGCAAATGCCAGCATTTTGGTACTTGTCGAGCATCGGATTAGTATGCTTGGATGGATGAATCTCTGGTGAGAGATTGTGGCACCTTGAGATTGGTAATCTCAATGACACGATGTATTCTGAAGAATGATGGTGAGGTCTGGTTGACTCCCTTGAGGAGGGATTATCGTGTGTTGAGGCTATGGTAGTTCATTACTGGGTAATTCGATAGCATCCCTGTGATAGGATTGTTGAATCCTAGGGTAAACGAGGGATTGCCAGAATTGGATTTAGTGGGTGTTGTTGTCGACACAGGTGGCGAAAATGCAATCGATTTTCTCTTGCATGCCCTCTATGGAAACTTGAGGCATTGTGGAGCCTCGATGAGGTGTTTGTGTTGATCGGTAGCCGTGAGTTGCCCGATCCGAGTTGCATTGGTGGAACTACTCCCTCGACGGAGATGTACTTGGAGAGCGGAAATCGGGTTCAATATGTGTATACTGTGGTGTACTAGTGGTCTCCGTCATAACGATGTGTGTTTGACATCATAGACTAAGTGGTGGAGATATTATGGAAGTGATATCTACGTTGGAATCAGGGATGATTCGAGTAGCTAGCAGTTATGGTTGGCTGACTGCTTTTGGGTGGTTAGCATCGAGGCACGCTGTAAGGACCCTAATCCTTAAGTGCGGAATCAAGGCATAATAGAGCTAAAGTAAATCAATCAGAGCATAAGGAACATGTTGAGTCTATGAGCTTAAGCATTACATGCCAAAAATAAGGACCACTAAAAGGATTAATTACATTCCAATCAATGAATGTACATCTATAGTTTTATACTACTCCTAGAGTAGATACTATCCAAAAAAATCCTGTCCTTTAATCCTCAAAAGAATGCTTCACAAGCTCACCACCTCAACCCGTTCAAGCTTGCTATCATGCCAAAAAGGTACCTACAAGGACAACCCCCAAACATGAGCAATAATAATCATTCATATTCAACACAATATGAAGATAAAGCGTAAATGCATAATCAATATAAAACACTTCCTGTTTTCCATGCATTTCAAACGCTTCCCATTTGGTTGTCCCTGTACCACAACTCATGAGTATAATCAACAGATTATTTTTAATGGCCAAAACATGTCATGACATCATATACCATCTCAACTGTACCACATATTGGTCACCATTCCCTAGTCTGTCCATCACAGTGTATTTTAATGCCCCTCGCTTATATTCATATGGGCGGCATAGGATAACCTCGCTACAATGGACATGCGGCGCTCCCACCCCTCGCTTCACAGAGAGCGGCAAATACCCTTTCCTCGCCCCATATGACAACCACGCTCAAATGTGACATGCGGCGCTCCCACCCCTCGCTTCACATTTAGCGGAACCAATACAAAAAGCGGCAAGCATTAAAATCATCAAAGGATGACCACGACTCATGGGATGTGCATCCAATAATCATAATATGCATCTAACATCAATATGCATAAATTACCATGTATATGCATCCACAATGCAATACCTCATATGGCATAAATCAACATGTATATGCATCCACAATGCAATACCACATATATACTCGCATCCACAATGCATAAACAATGAGTATATAAAATACATGTTACCGTTGGGTGCCCGTACGTCCACTACGTACCTTTCCAAAAGTGGAATATGGTAGGACTTCAATTCCTTGGTTGTGTTGCCACCTGGTTTGGTTCTACATATTCACAAATACCAATATTAGAAACCAATAATAGTCCAATACCAAAAATCCCACAAAAACACCCAAAAACACCATTTTTGGTGTCTCGCGATCGATCGCCATCAAGCCCCGATCGATCGCGAGAACACACTGCCTCGCCCAACAATTTTCAACAATCCGCGATCGATCGCGGAGCTAGCGCCGATCGATCGCGGCCTCGCCGATCGATCGCGCTCATCTCGCGATCGATCGCTGAAGTGCACTGCCTCAGCGCTGTTGCTCGCGATCGATCGCGAGAAAACGCCGATCGATCGCCGAGCTCTGGGCATGCGGGGTTTGGGCACTATTCACCCATCTTCAACCCCATCTCATACACACCCACATACACCAACATAAATCAAACTCAACAACTCAAAACCACCCATAAACCTCAACATAAACCCATATAAACAACATCCAACCAAAACACTACCAAAATCACAACACCCAACACAAACCCATTTTAAACCCTTCAAAACCAAACCAAACTCAAATAAAACCTTACAAAATTAAAACATGAGGTACCCATACCTCTTGGGGATCTCAAATCACCCAAAATGCTCCACAAATCAAGATTTTTGAAAGGTTTCTCCTCAACCCTAGGCTTGAGCTCGAAAATATAGAGAAGGGAAGGGTTTGGTGTGATATTGGTAAAGTAAGAGTGAGGGATGTAAAGTGGGGTTTGGGTATTAAAATGTGAGGTAATTTAAAATGATACCAAAATAATTCCATGGTGTATAAAACACCCCAACATGATATTTTTCAAAGCATTTACTCAAAATGCACCATAATATCAATTAACACATGATTTCCAATTAATTGCTAACCAATGCAAATAAATCATGCTTCCAATAATATTTACCCAACATGCACCACATGCACCCTAAAATGCAACCCCGGGTCATCCTATCCACATGACCATGCATTTCCACATAAGGTAAATAAATCCCAACACATAATCAATTACCACATAATTAATCATGTAAACATAATTTAAAGCCAAATAGCAATTAACCATTTCGGGGATGTCACAATACTCCCCTACTTATAAGATTTCGTCCTCGAAATCACATGCACTTACCCCAACAGAAACTAAACATAAACTCATACCAGAGAATAGTTCCGGGTAGTGCTGCACCATATGCTGCTCCGTCTCCCACGTAGCCTCCTCGACACCCCTGCGATCCCACTGAACTTTGATCATCGGTATCACTATGTTCCGAAGTCTACGGTCTGCTCTGTCCAGAATTCTAACAGGCCGTTCCACATAAGATACATCTGACTCTAACTGAACTTCGGAAGGCTGTAACACGTGAGACGGATCCGGCTCATACTTCCGCAGCATCGATACATGAAACACATCATGTATCCCAGATAAAGAAGGCGGCAAAGCCAGTCGGTCAGCTAAGGTGCCAATGCGCTGCAAAATCTCGTACGGTCCCACAAACCTCGGAGACAGTTTCCCGCGCATCCCAAACCGCACAACGCCTCTGAAAGGCGAGATCTTCAAAAAGACCTTATCTCCCAACTGAAACTCTAACGGTCTCCGCCGTTTATTCGCATAAGCTGCCTGTCTGTCTTGGGCCGCTTTCATCTTCTGCCTTATAGTCTTTATCTTCTCTTCCATTTCCCGGATCAACTCAGGCCCTCCGACTGATCTACTGTCCAAATCATCCCAACACAAGGGCGATCTACATCGTCTGCCATAAAGAGCTTCATACGGAGCCATCTGAATACTTGCCTGGTAGCTATTGTTATAAGAAAACTCTACCAGAGGCACTGAATCCTGCCAAGAAGCATCAAACTCCAAAACACAAGCTCTTAACATGTCCTCGAGCGTCTGAATAGTGCGCTCGGTCTGGCCATCCGTCTGAGGATGATAAGCAGTGCTCAATCTGACCTCAGTTCCCAAAGCTGACTGAAGGCCTTCCCAGAAATGAGATGTGAATCGCGGATCTCGATCTGACACAATGGAAACGGGGATCCCATGCAATCTCACCACATCTCTAATATACAACTGCGCCATCCTCAAAAATGTAAATGTCATGCTATAGGGGATAAAGTGGGCTACCTTAGTCAATCTGTCCACAATCACCCAAATAGCATCGAAGCCTGAAGCACTCCTCGGCAAATGAGTCACGAAGTCCATGGAAATGTGCTCCCACTTCCACTTCGGTATCTCCAAGCTTCTCAACTCGCCGCCAGGTCTCTGTCTCTCTGCCTTAACCTGTTGGCAGATCAAACACCTCTTCACAAAAGCGACGACATCGGACTTCATTCGCTTCCACCAAAACTGACCACGCAGATCTCTGTACATCTTCTTCCCGCCTGGGTGGATGCTAAGTCTGCTACTGTGAGCTCGCTCCAAGATTCCCTTACGCAACTCCGGCGTACTCGGAACTACCCAGCGGTTACCCAATCTCAAAGATCCGTCGTCTGCCACTCTGAACTTCGTCGGCTGACCAAGATGCACTATAGACAACCATCTCTGAACCTCAGCATCTGATCTCTGAGCTCTCCTGATGTTCTCATAAATATCTGGCTCAGCTAATAAGGTAGAGACATACACTGGCGATGCATCAATGTCAAAGTCATAGCCCAGATGGCAATAGGAGGTCATCATAGCCGACAAATGAATGACGTCCTCAGCAGAACTCCTCACTTTCCGGCTCAAAGCGTCTGCTGTCAAATTGGCTTTCCCCGGATGGTACTCTATCTCGCAATCATAGTCCTTGAGTAGGTCCATCCATCTCCTCTGCCTCATGTTCAGCTCTGCCTGAGTGAATAAAAACTTGAGGCTCTTGTGGTCCGTATAGATGGTAAACGACGTACCATACAAATAATGCCTCCAGATCTTCAGGGCGAAGATGATAGCCGCCAATTCCAAGTCATGAACTGGATATCTGGTCTCATGCGGCTTCAACTGCCTCGATGCATAAGCTACCACATGCTTATCTTGCATCAGAACACACCCAAGGCCCTGAAGCGATGTGTCAGTATACAGAACAAATCTGGAGTTCTCCATAGGGATCACTAACACTGGCGCCGTCGTCAAGCGGTGCTTCAACTCCTGGAAGCTCTCCTCACAAGCTTCTGACCAAAAGAAAGGCACTCCCTTCTGAGTCAACTGAGTCAGCGGCTTGGCAATCTTCGAAAAGCCCTCGACAAAGCGCCGATAATACCCGGCCAAACCAAGAAAACTCCGAATCTCAGGCACAGAAGTGGGGGCAGCCCACTCCATCACAGCCTCAATCTTCTTGGGGTCTACAGATATCCCACTGCTCGAAATGACATGCCCCAGAAACACCACACTGCTCAGCCAAAATTCACACTTACTGAGCTTAGCATACAACTGATGCTCTCTAAGAATTTGAAGCACTGTCCTCAAGTGTTTCACATGATCTTCCTCACTCCGGGAGTAGATAAGAATGTCGTCAATAAACACGATGACGAACTGATCAAGATACGGCTGAAACACTCTGTTCATCAGACTCATAAAGACGGCCTGGGCGTTCGTCACACCGAACGGCATTACTAAGAACTCATAATGCCCGTATCGAGTCCGGAACGCTGTCTTCTGCACATCTTCCTCTCTGACCCGAATCTGATGATACCCGGATCTCAAATCAATCTTGCTATACACCCTGGTACCTTGCAACTGATCAAACAAGTCGTCTATCCTTGGGAGAGGATACTTGCTCTTCACTGTAGCCTTGTTCAGCTGCCGGTAATCGATGCACAACCGCATCGAACCGTCCTTCTTCTTCACAAAGAGAACTGGTGCGCCCCATGGCGACACGCTCGGGCGTATATAACCCTTGTCAAGGAGATCCTGCAACTGCTCTTTCAACTCTCTCAACTCTGCCGGTGCCATCCTATAAGGTGCACGAGAGATAGCGGATGTCCCTGGCAACAACTCGATCCCAAATTCAACTTCCCTGGCCGGTGGAAATCCTGGGATCTCTTCTGGAAATACATCAGCAAATTCTGCCACAACTGGTACATCCTCAACTCTCAGTTCTTTACTCTTTCCAGACATGTCCACGGCATAAATAAGATAGCCCGTGTGCCCACGTTCCAACAGCTGAGACATCTTGATCGCTGAAATCAACGGAATCTTCGCACGAGATCCGTTGCCAAAGAAAGTCCACTGACTGCCCAACTCAGGTCTGAACTTCACTATCCTCTGTCGGCAATCTACCACTGCCTGATATCTGTTCAGAACATCAATACCCAAGATGCAGTCGAAGTCTGACATACCCAGTACAATCAAGTCTGATCTCAACTCGTTGCCCTCAAAATAAATGAGGCAGTCTGCCATAAACTGATCCGCAACAACATTTCTTCCAGTGGGTGTCGAGACAAGGAGAGGCGTGGGTAAAGAGGACGTGCGCATATGGTGTCGGCAATCACCTCCTCTGGAGCTGCCTGAGCCTGCTCCCTGGTCAGTGCATATACTTGTCCCTGGGGTGGTCCCACTGTCTGACCTCCCGATGGACGAGGCCCAAACTGCTGCCTCTGCTGCACTGTCCTGTCCTCAAACCTTGGCCTGTTGCCCTGATACTCTGACTGGCCTCCCCTGGTGGGACAATACCGAGCAATGTGGCCCATCTTGCCACAGCTAAAACAGGCAGGGCACTTGTTTGAAGAATGTGGCCCTCCACAATTGTTGCACCTCGGCTCTCCCGGCCTATCCCCCTGTGAAGATCCTCGACTGGCGGACCAGTTCCCCTTCTTGCCATCCTGTTTCTGGCCAAAGTATTTCTTTCCACCATACCGCGAAGATGAAGAGGCACCACGGGGTTTAAATGGCTCACCCCGAGGCCTCAAACTGTCACTAGTCTGCCTCTGTTGCGGTACCGGTGGTGGCATGGCATAAGCTCCCACTCCTAGCTCAGCAAGCTCCGCTCTTGTGAGAGCATCATCAAAAGAAATTGGGTTATTGATGATAACCCGGTCATAGAGCTCCGGTCGCAGTCCTTTCATGAAATTTCTCATCTTGGCACGTCCATCAGAGGCAATATGGGGGACATACCTCAGTAGTGATGAGTACTGTGTGGCATAGTCTGCCACTGTCATGTTCCCCTGCCTCAGACTTGTAAATTCATCCTCCTTTGTCTGTCTTGCTGCTGCGGAGAAGTATCGGTTCAAGAACCTGGTCCTGAAGAGCATCCAGTCAATCACAGCACCCAGTGCTCTCATTTCCAATACTGTGCTCCTCCACCACATCAGAGGTTTCTTGGCTAATTGAAACTCCGCTAGCCTCAGCCAAGCCGTCACAGCACAAGGAGCCGATACAAAGATCTGCTCAAGTCTTTCTAACCACTCTTCAGCCTCTTCTCCGGACTCTGTCCCCTCAAACCGGGGCGGATGATAAGACAGAAACTGAGTCAAGCTAATCTCACCCGGTAGCAATAACTGAACTATTGGTTCCATCCCGACAGCCGGTGGAGGTAGAGAATTAGCCTGTCCAATACTCGCATTTACACTCCCAACATCTCCGACTTCCTCATTAGTAGCCATGCTGTAACACAATTGTTAACAACAATCCAAAGCAATATATATATCATGTCGTTAGATAACATGAGTGATATAAGCATGTTAGTATAACCAAATATACACCAATATGCACCACATGCATAAACATGCTTCAAATGTAAGCACCTAGCCAAACATGCTAAGGCTACCCTTCACTCGTTCCCGGGTTCTCTAACCACTGCTCTGATACCACTAATGTAAGGACCCTAATCCTTAAGTGCGGAATCAAGGCATAATAGAGCTAAAGTAAATCAATCAGAGCATAAAGAACATGTTGAGTCTATGAGCTTAAGCATTACATGCCAAAAATAAGGACCACTAAAAGGATTAATTACATTCCAATCAATGAATGTACATCTATAGTTTTATACTACTCCTAGAGTAGATACTATCCAAAAAAATCCTGTCCTTTAATCCTCAAAAGAATGCTTCACAAGCTCACCACCTCAACCCGTTCAAGCTTGCTATCATGCCAAAAAGGTACCTACAAGGACAACCCCCAAACATGAGCAATAATAATCATTCATATTCAACACAATATGAAGATAAAGCGTAAATGCATAATCAATATAAAACACTTCCTGTTTTCCATGCATTTCAAACGCTTCCCATTTGGTTGTCCCTGTACCACAACTCATGAGTATAATCAACAGATTATTTTTAATGGCCAAAACATGTCATGACATCATATACCATCTCAACTGTACCACATATTGGTCACCATTCCCTAGTCTGTCCATCACAGTGTATTTTAATGCCCCTCGCTTATATTCATATGGGCGGCATAGGATAACCTCGCTACAATGGACATGCGGCGCTCCCACCCCTCGCTTCACAGAGAGCGGCAAATACCCTTTCCTCGCCCCATATGACAACCACGCTCAAATGTGACATGCGGCGCTCCCACCCCTCGCTTCACATTTAGCGGAACCAATACAAAAAGCGGCAAGCATTAAAATCATCAAAGGATGACCACGACTCATGGGATGTGCATCCAATAATCATAATATGCATCTAACATCAATATGCATAAATTACCATGTATATGCATCCACAATGCAATACCTCATATGGCATAAATCAACATGTATATGCATCCACAATGCAATACCACATATATACTCGCATCCACAATGCATAAACAATGAGTATATAAAATACATGTTACCGTTGGGTGCCCGTACGTCCACTACGTACCTTTCCAAAAGTGGAATATGGTAGGACTTCAATTCCTTGGTTGTGTTGCCACCTGGTTTGGTTCTACATATTCACAAATACCAATATTAGAAACCAATAATAGTCCAATACCAAAAATCCCACAAAAACACCCAAAAACACCATTTTTGGTGTCTCGCGATCGATCGCCATCAAGCCCCGATCGATCGCGAGAACACACTGCCTCGCCCAACAATTTTCAACAATCCGCGATCGATCGCGGAGCTAGCGCCGATCGATCGCGGCCTCGCCGATCGATCGCGCTCATCTCGCGATCGATCGCTGAAGTGCACTGCCTCAGCGCTGTTGCTCGCGATCGATCGCGAGAAAACGCCGATCGATCGCCGAGCTCTGGGCATGCGGGGTTTGGGCACTATTCACCCATCTTCAACCCCATCTCATACACACCCACATACACCAACATAAATCAAACTCAACAACTCAAAACCACCCATAAACCTAAACATAAACCCATATAAACAACATCCAACCAAAATGCTACCAAAATCACAACACCCAACACAAACCCATTTTAAACCCTTCAAAACCAAACCAAACTCAAATAAAACCTTACAAAATTAAAACATGAGGTACCCATACCTCTTGGGGATCTCAAATCACCCAAAATGCTCCACAAATCAAGATTTTTGAAAGGTTTCTCCTCAACCCTAGGCTTGAGCTCGAAAATATAGAGAAGGGAAGGGTTTGGTGTGATATTGGTAAAGTAAGAGTGAGGGATGTAAAGTGGGGTTTGGGTATTAAAATGTGAGGTAATTTAAAATGATACCAAAATAATTCCATGGTGTATAAAACACCCCAACATGATATTTTTGAAAGCATTTACTCAAAATGCACCATAATATCAATTAACACATGATTTCCAATTAATTGCTAACCAATGCAAATAAATCATGCTTCCAATAATATTTACCCAACATGCACCACATGCACCCTAAAATGCAACCCCGGGTCATCCTATCCACATGACCATGCATTTCCACATAAGGTAAATAAATCCCAACACATAATCAATTACCACATAATTAATCATGTAAACATAATTTAAAGCCAAATAGCAATTAACCATTTCGGGGATGTCACACACGCTGACGTCTTTTTAAAATTGTAATGGTTTGGGAGGTTTACTCCATTCCAGGATTTGGTGCGAGGTCGGTGTCCTCGCGGTTGGTGTTCCGATCATGATGCATTCATGAATCGATGTTGTGGATCTAATTGGATTAAGAGGTCTTGGCAGTAAATCGAGTACGTCTGTGCAAATTTCGAGGACGAAATTTTATTGGTAGGGGATAATTGTGATGCCCGGGAGCTAATGATGTAAATCCTGGTGTGGGAATGATCCTTAATGGATTTTAATTGTGGCAATTATGAATTAATTGCGGTGTTGGGATTCCCGAGGATTTTTAAATCCGATTTTGGAACCATTGGATTTAAGGGTTGAGATTGTATTCTCATTGTGGTGTTAAACCTTGGATTTGGGTTTTTAGTGGTATCTGGGGTCTGGGGTACTTTGAGTTGGTGTTGGTAATGAAAATTGAGATTGAGAGGTAATTATTGAACACATATGATTTTTAATGAGTCGTGATGTATTTGTGGAAGACTCGGGATTTTGGAGTTTTGGTACTATACATATCAAGTGGACTCGGTGTTCAAGCATTCTCTCCTCTCTCTTCTCTCTCTTTCACGCCAATCTCCCCTCCCTTTTCCCCTCTTTTCTCATTGGAAGCAAAAATCGAGCAAGGCTCGACTTGGGAGCGGAATTTCTCGAAGATAACTTGGTAATCTCATTCCCATCGCATTTTATCTTCGTTTTGATTGTGGTATTGATTAGTTTGGACATGTTTAGAGTTGGGTTTGGATTTTGGGAGATTTTGAAGAATCTTGGATTCTTGTTATTCTTGATTTAAAACGTGTTTTAAACCTTATTGGGTGTCCTAGGGTGTTTATTTGTGGATTAAAACGAGTTGGATGGAGTTGAGGTTGGTTGGTTGAGGTTTTGGAAGCTTTTAAAAATGGTGGTTTTTGGGTTTGTGCAGCGACCGATCAACCGGTAGCATCTTACCGATCGATCGGTGCAAGTGCGTAGCGATGGGTTTATTTCGACGTTTTACCAATCGATTGTGGAACTTAGCGATCGATCGGGAGAGGCGAGCGATCGATCGGTAGATTCTACCGATCGACCGGTGCAATGCCGTAGCCAAAATGTAATTTTTTGGTTTTTACCGATCGATCGGTAGGTCGGAGATTTTGGTAAGTTATTTTGTGTTGTGGTGTCAGTGCATGCTTCTCCCGGGGTTTTTAAAATGGTTAATCGTCATGGATTGATGACATATTTGGGGTTTGTGAACGTGCCTGGGCATGTGGTTGCATGCTCATTAATAATTTTGAGTTATTTTATGTGTTAGCACATGATTCATCGGGTCACGGGACTAAGGTAAGGTTCGATTCGGACTACGGAATTATAAGGTACGTATAACATACGAGCATAGCCTTTTATATGATTGTAACTGTGAAACACATGGTAGATTGTAATTGCAACAAATGGTTATGTATGGTGGAATATATGGTGCCGCTATGGACGAGCAACAGTTGGGATGTTGTCGCTATGAAGCGAACATCAGTTACGATGCCACCACTATTGGGCGTGCGAGTTAATGAAACTGTGGAATTAGTGGTTAGATATATGGAATATCTGAAATCATTATTTAATGATTTGGTACATTGATTATGGTAGTTGGCAATTAGGGAACAAATTTAGTTAATCAATGAAATGATTAACTGGCTTTTGGGAATTTGATGGTTTCAGTTATTTTGAGAACAGTAACATCACAGGTATCCCATGTGGTAACGATACTATACTGGGAGTATATTTTACATTACAGTTTTATATTCTGTAAATTATGTATTGTGATTATTGGATCGGTGGTATTGGTATGCTCACCCCGTGTGGGGGCTGTCTCTGTTGGGACAGGTGGAACAGGTACCAGCGGTAGCTCCGGAGTTGAGATCGAGCTATGGATTAGAGGCGCTTCCAGGACTGAAGTGCCAGTGTCGGTATTGTGTTGGGTACTTTATACATTAAATACACACACTCTTTTGATGCTCGCATGTGAGCACGGTTATGGGCTGTATAAAGGGCATGACCTTTCTCTTTTCATTTATTGGTTGCATGCAATTAAATAAGGAATTGCTAAATGAATTGAGAATGTGTTAGTGTATTATAAGATGCATACTTAGGGGTTGAGTGGTATGGGGGATATGGACATTATATGGAATAATGTAAGAAGTTTTATTATTGGTATTTTATGCTATGGTAGCATGTGGTTCTCCCCCGGATTACATATTGTATGCACTAAGTACATGGGTTAATACACTAATAGAGGATTAAGGGCACGTGGTCCTTACAATTATAATCTTTGGATTCTTCACCCACTCATATATCTTTAATTTGATATCACAAATCTTTGGAAATAAAAATTAGATGTGGGATAGAGTGTGCCAAAGAAAATCTCAGTTACTTGATAAAAAAATTTCATCTTCTCACAAATTTCCATTGCATTCTCCCAATCTTCACAAGTTGGTAAGCTTTTGTAATGTTTCTCTTGAGATTTAACTCGTGGAAACACATCCTTGTATATAATTGCTGTTTCCAACATCAAATAAGTTGAATTCCAACGAGTTTTAGAATCAAGAGACAGTCTCTTACCACAAGCAATATCCATCTGTTGTGCAGTTTCCTCAAATTTTTCTACTCTAGCTGGCGAAGCAGTCCAATATATAACAATATCATGTATCCTCTCAATTGCACCACTAATTATTTCTAAACCATCTTTGACAATTAAATTCTAAATATGAGCACAACAACGCATATGAAGTACCTGTACACATAGCAGGTGTGATAGCAATTCGACACTTAACCTTGTCCAACAATTTGTACAACTTAGTCCTCTCATCATTATAAATCTTCAAAATATCAATTTTAAGTGTGTTTCTTGAGATGATATTAAAACATGGTTGCAAGCTAGATGAAATATCTTCGAAACCCAATATGATCAACCATACTAAGAGGATAATCATGTAAGATGTCACAGTAGCAAGCTCATGCCTTGATTCTTCTTGGTTGCACATATGTGCTACAAGCTCTTTACTTCCACTAGCTTTCTTGTTTGCCATCATTAGACTTTTGACGGATATCCATTTTTTTGGTCGCTTGTTACAAGTCTTGTCATAGTGTTTTTTCAAATGAGTAGTTCCATGACTTGGTGGAGCTTTGAGATGGGTTTTGCAAAAATTACGTTCAGCATACTGCACATTCTCAACCATCAATCTTCTAAAATGATTCCAAACCTCAGATCTATATTTTCTCTTACCAGTACTTTGAGAAATATTCTCAGCTCCAACATCCATAATTGTATTACTTTCTTTCCATCTTTGGATAGTAATTAATCAAAACTGCAGTATAAATATGCAATGCACATTCAAGAATCAATAAGCATCCATGACTACGAGGGAACAACAGAACAATGTCCATTCATATTTATAAGTTATAACAAGCAGAAACATTAAGCATTAAGCATCAACATTTAAACCCACAATATACGAGAAACCATATCAACAATATACGCGCAACAATCTCGTGAACAAGCTTAACATTTATCTCCAGACTACAAACAACAAATGTAAATTGAACAATAGAACTATGGACAACTGACTATTTACGGACCAGGGATGCGGCAAGTGGAACTCTGGTTCTTGATTTGCTCCGGAACAGAGATGCGGCAAGTGAAGGTCGACGCACAGAGAGGAGGGAGATAGAGTGATGCGCCGAGTGATTGAGTGGGGGACGACAAGTGTGGGACGGCCAATGGAGAGGATGGGGTGGACTGTGGAGTCGCTGTGACTTGCTTGCTTGTGGTGGGTTGTGGGTTTTGGCTTGAGTTGGAGGGGAGGGAATGGAATCAATGGATCGTGAGTTGGAGGGGGTGGAATGGAATCAATGAATCAATGGATCGTGAATGGTTGACGGCTGAGGGAGAGAGTTGAAAAATGAAAAATTATGGCTGAGGGACGAGGGCAGTATGTTAGCTGCTAAAGCATGTAGGAGCGGAGGGTAGGAAAAAAATTTATAATTTATACGTAACGGGGGAGGTCTGGGTGTGTCCGGCAAATCCCAGGACCCTCCCTGCCCCGCATCAAAACACGGTTAAATGGGTCCAGACCCACCCCGAGACCCGTTTGATCAGGTTTAGACCCATCCCATAGGGGTAGGTTTAATACGGGTCCGGGTTTAGACCCGTCCCATTGCCATCTCTAGTTGGTGGGAGGAGCAGTAGCTCGGTGAATTGAAATTGACAAAAAATGCATCAATGAAAAATATTTCATTTGTAGATTTTGAATTGAAACTCAAAATTAAAGTGTATTTGAAATGTCTCATGACTATGTTTTTAGTTAAATACAGTATGAGTCTATGAGTGGATGTAATTACATGCATCGATAGACTCAGCGGTGCATGTAATTCACATGAACCGACTTACTAAAATCTTGGAAAATATTCTGCTTTGTTTTGTTGGGAGGAGCAGTAGCTCGGAAAATTGAAATTGGCAAAAAATTCTTCAATGAGAAATGATTTCTTTTAAAGATTTTGAATGTGAAACTCAAAATTAAAGTGTATTTGAGATGTCTCATGACTATGTTTTTGGTTAAATAAAGTATAATTCAATCAGTGCATATAATTTACATGCACCGATAGATTCATCGGTGCATGTAATTCACATGCACCGACTGTGATATCCCCAAAATAATTATATGATATTATGGGCATTAATTATGTCTATGTGATTAATTATGGTGATAATTAAATTATGTGTTGGGATTAACTATCTTGGTGAAATGCTTAGTCACATGGTAGGCGTGACCCGGTAGAGCATTTCAGGGTACATGTTATGCATGTTGGGAATTGGGTGTTATAATGGTTTAAATGCGATGGTTTGTAATTTTTTTGGTGAAACATGATTTTAATTGGGATTTTGATGCATTTTGGTAAATGCTTTTGAAATATCATGTTGGGGTGTTTTATACACCATGGAAATTGTGGGAGTACAATTTAATTTAATAAACCACTTATACCCCCAACCCCCACTATACCCATCACTTTTCTATTTTTCCCCCAAACCACTCATCCAAACCCTCATCCTCTCCATTTTCGAAATTGGGCAAAAAGTGGAAGAGAAATCCTTCCAAAACTTGATTTGTGGAATTTGTTGGGAGATTTGGAGTCCCCAAGAGGTATGGATACCTCCTTGTTGTTTTTGTTGTGTTTGGATTGGTTTTGGAATGGTTTTGAAATGGGTTGTTTTGGGTTGGTATTATTTTGGTTGGGTGTTGGATTTCTTGGTTGTTTTAAAGTGTATATTACAGGTTTATGATGTTTTGATGTTGTTGTTGGGTTGGTATTTGAGTTGGAATGGATTGGGAAGGTTTAAGGTTGAAAAATAGCGATTTTTCATGTGCAGGTCGCGGCGATCGATCGCCCAAAACGGAGCGATCGATCGCGCGCAAGCAGTGGCGAAAATGGCTTTTGGCGATCGATCGCCATGTTGAGGCGATCGATCGGTGAGGCGAGCGATCGATCGCCTCAAAAATGGCGATCGATCGCCTAGCGCCAGAATTTGGCAATCAAGGCTACTGGACCTCGCGGTCGATCGGGACTCCACAGCGATCGATCGCGAGATGCCAGAATGTGTTTTTTTGGATATTTTTGTGGAATTTTTGATATTGGACTATTATTGGCTCCTAATATTGATTTGTGTGAATGTGTAGAACCATCCCAGGTGGCCACACAGCTTAGGAGATAAAGTCCACGATATCTCCACTTTTCGAACTAAGGTACGTAGTGAGACGTACGGGCATCGGACGGTAAAACGTATTTATTACGCTTTGAATTGGTTATGCATTATGATTGCATACATGGTCTTAGTTATGCATTATGGTTGCATACATGGTTTGGATATGCATTGTGGTTGCATGTAATTGTGAGTCGAGATTATATTCCAGTGATGAAGAATACTTGCCGCCTTCATGTCGAAGCGATGATAGAATACTTGCCGCTGTCATATTATAGCGATGAAGAATATTTGCCGCAAACATGTCGAAGCGAAGGATAATGCCGCTGTCATGTTGATGCGAGGGATATTATGCCGCTAATATGTCGAAGCGAGGGGTATTAATGCCGCTGTCATGTAAACGCGAGGGGTATTATGCTACTAATATAATAAGACTGGAACTGGCCATTGGGATACATGGAATGAGTGCATGTCATGACATAAATTACTGGTTTTATAATCCATTGATTATGATTGTGGTACAGGGACAACCAAAGGGAGCTTTTAAATATATTAAATACAGGAAGTGAATCGCATTTACGGTTTATGCATTTGATTTGCTATCATATTATTGTGAATATGATTTATATACATGCTCATGGTTTTGGGGTTGTTCCCGTAGGTACTTTTGGGCGGACGGGCTAAGGCAGGTTGATGCAGTGAGCTAGTGAGGAGTGCTTTTGGTAGCATGCACATTCTTTTGTATAGTATCTACTCTAGGAGTAGTGTAAAGCTATAGGATTAACATTCATTGGTTGTGAATGTAATTAATCCCTTTTGGAACTTTATTTTGGCACTGTAATCTAATAGCTCAAGGCATCAACACTACTTTTATACTCCGTTTATGCATGAAAATTTTATTTACGCCTATAATCGGCATTTAAGGAACTAGGGTCCTTACATTAGTGGTATCAGAGCAGTGGTTAGAGAACCCGGGAATGAGTGAAGGGTAGCCTTAACATGGTTGGCTAGGTGTTTACATTTGGGCATGTTTATGCATGTGGTGCATATTAGTGTATAAATTGTTATACTAACGTGCTTATTATCATTCATGTTATCTAACGGCATAACATATATATTGTTTGGAATTGTTGTTAACCTTTGTATTACAGCATGGCGGCTATGAATGTGGGGAACCTCAATGAAGAGGTGGGTTATGTTGGGAGCGTGAATGCTAGCATTGGTCAGGCAAATCCTTTACCTCCACCTGCTGTGGGCATGGAGCCGGTTGCTCAGTTGCTATTACCAGGGGAGCTTAGTCTGACACAGTTTCTGACCTTTCACCCGCCCATGTTTGAGGGAACAGAAATAGGGGAAGAGGCCGAAGAGTGGCTAGAGAGATTGGAACAGATATTCGTGTCTGCGCCGTGTGCTAGGACGGCTTGGTTAAGACTGGCAGAATTCCAACTGGCAAAGAAGTCTTCTATGTGGTGGAAGACAACTGTGATGGAATTGAGGGCCCAAGGCATGGTAATTGACTGGACTTTATTTCAGACTCGGTTTCTAAACCGATACTTCTCTGCTGCGGCTAGGCAAACTAAGGATGATGAATTTACAAATCTGAAGCAAGGGAGCCTGACAGTTTCGGACTATGCCATGCACTACTCATCACTATTGAGGTATGTGCCACACATCACTACAAATGGGCATGCCAAGATGAGGCACTTTCTGAAGGGACTACGACCGAAATTATTTGATCGTGTTATTTCTAACAACCCGACATCTTTTGATGATGCACTTGTTAGAGCGGAGTTAGCAGAGATAGGGGTGAGCGCTTATCCTGAGGCCATACCCTCACCCGTTCCATCACAAAGATCTACATCTGAGAATCTGAGGCCCGGGGGAGGATTTTTTTCAAGTCAAGAGGGACGTCTTCTGTTTCCCGGTTTAGCGGAAGGCGGCCGGATGGCCGGAAGCAAGGTGACCGGAAAAGTGGTGCATCTACTTATGGGGGACCAACTCAAGCTAGTAGAGTTGGAGATATTAAGTGCCACTTTTGCGGAGGGCCACATTTGATGCGTGATTGTTCTGCGTGCTACATATGTGGCAGGTCGGGCCACATTGCTCGACGTTGTCCCAATCGGGAAGGACAGACGGATCTTAGGGAAGGTCGAGGGCGGTTTTCTAGTGGTACAGTTCAGCAGAGGCAGCCGATGGTGCCTCGACAGATGGGAGGACAGGCGATGGGGCCACCTCAGGGACATGTCTATGCATTGACCAGGGAGCAGGCCGATGCAGCTCCGGAGGAGGTGATAGCTGGTACGTGCCTTCTATTTACATATTCCGCCTTTATTTTGATAGACACAGGTGATTCGCACTCCTTTGTGTCTGCGGACTTTGTGGCGAGACATCATATGTGCAGGTCTCCGTTACCCACGTCTCTATTGGTCTCGACACCCACCGGAAAGAAAGTTGTTGCTGGTCAGTTTCTGATGGACTGCCTCATTTATTTTGAGGGCAATGAGATAAAGGCAGATGTGATTGTTTTGGGTATGTCAGATTTCGACTGCATTGTGGGCATCGACATTCTGAACAGATATCAGGCAGTGGTAGATTGTCGGCAGAGGACAGTTCGGTTCAGATCTCATTTGGGAGTTCAGTGGACTTTTTATGGCAACGGGTCTCGTGCGAAGATTCCGTTAATTTCGGCAATCAAAATGTCCAAATTGTTGGAACGTGGACACACGGGCTACCTCATCTATGTCGTGGACCGGTCGGGGAAGGGTAAAGAGTTGAGGATTGAGGATGTACCAGTGGTAGCGGAGTTTGCTGATGTGTTCCCGGAGGAGATTCCCGGATTCCCCCGGCAAGGGAAGTCGAGTTTGGGATTGAGTTATTACCGGGGACATCCGCTATTTCTCGTGCCCCTTACCGTATGGCACCGGCAGAGTTAAGAGAACTAAAGGAGCAGTTGCAGGAGCTCCTTGATAAAGGATATATACGCCCTAGCGTATCGCCTTGGGGCGTACCGGTTCTTTTTGTGAAGAAGAAAGATGGTTCGATGCGTTTGTGCATCGATTACCGGCAACTGAACAAGGCCACGGTGAAGAACAAGTATCCTCTCCCAAGGATAGATGATCTATTTGATCAGTTGCAAGGCACGGGGCTGTATAGCAAGATTGATTTGAGATCCGGGTACCACCAGATACGGGTCAGGGAGGAGGATGTACAGAAGACATCATTTCGGACTCGGTATGGGCACTACGAGTTCTTAGTGATGCCGTTCGGTGTGACGAACGCCCCGGCTGTCTTTATGAGCTTGATGAACCGGGTGTTCCAACCCTATCTGGATCAGTTCGTCATTGTATTTATTGACGATATACTCATCTACTCCCGGAGCGAGGAAGAGCACGTGAGACACTTGAGGACAGTGCTCCAGATCCTCAGAGATCACCAATTATATGCCAAGCTCAGCAAGTGTGAGTTTTGGTTGGACAGTGTAGTATTTATGGGGCATGTCATATCTAGCAGTGGGATTTCAGTGGATCCCAGGAAGATTGAGGCTGTGATGGAGTGGGCTGCACCCACTTCTGTGCCCGAGATTTGGAGTTTTCTTGGTCTGGCTGGTTATTACTGATGCTTCGTCGAGGGATTTTCTAAGATTGCTAAGCCACTGACGCAGTTGACCCAAAAGGGAGTACCCTTCTTTTGGTCAGAGGCTTGTAAGGAGAGCTTCCAAGAGTTGAAGCATCGATTGACGACGGCGTCGGTATTGGTGATTCCCTCAGAGAACAAGAGGTTTGTCCTTTATACTGACGCATCGCTACAGGGCTTGGGGTGTGTATTGATGCAAGATAAGCATGTGGTATCTTATGCATCGAGGCAGTTGAAGCCGCATGAGACTAGGTACCCAGTCCACGATTTGGAATTGACGGCTATTATCTTTGCCCTGAAGATTTGGAGGCATTATCTATATGGTACGTCCTTTACCATATATACGGATCATAAGAGCCTGAAATTCTTATTCACTCAGGCGGAGTTAAATATGCGTCAGAGGAGATGGATGGATTTGCTCAAGGACTATGACTGTGAGATTGAGTACCATCCGGGGAAAGCAAACGTGACAGCAGACGCCTTGAGTCGGAAGGTGAAGAGTACTACTGAGGACGTCATGCATTTGTCGACTATGATGACTTCTTGTTGTCATATGGGCTATGACTTCGATGTGGACACATCGCCGGTTTGGGTATCGACCTTATTGGCTGAGCCAGATATCTATGAGAACATCAGGAGAGCTCAGAGGACAGATGATGAGGTTCAGAGATGGTAATCATTGACACTTCAGGGTCAGCCATCAAAGTTCAGAGTGGCTGAGGATGGTTCTTTGAGACTTGGTAACCGATGGGTAGTTCCATGTACGCCGGAGTTGCGTAGAGGAATCTTGGAACGGGCTCATAGTAGCGGATTCAGTATCCATCCAGGAGGGAAGAAAATGTATAAAGACTTATGTGATCAGTTCTAGTGGAAGCGGATAAAGCGTGATGTAATCGCTTTTGTCAAGAGGTGTTTGATCTGTCAGCAGGTTAAGGCAGAGAGGCAGAGACCCGGTGGCGAACTAAGGAGCTTAGAGATACCGGAGTGGAAGTGGGAGCACATATCTATGGACTTTTTGACCCACTTGCCGAGGACTACTTCGGGTTGTGATGCCATTTGGGTGATCATTGACAGGCTGACGAAGGTAGCTCACTTCATCCCCTACAGTATGACGTACACATACTTGAGGATGGCTCAGTTGTATGTCAGGGACATAGTGAGATTGCATGGGATTCCGGTGTCTATTGTATCTGACAGAGATCCACGGTTCACATCTCATTTCTGGGGAGGTCTTCAGTCAGCATTGGGTACTGAGGTGAGATTGAGTACGGCATATCATCCCCAGACGGACGGTCAGATTGAGCGTATTATACAGACGCTCGAGGACATGCTACGAGCTTGTGTGTTGGAGTTTGATGCCTCGTGGCAAGATTCTTTGGCCTTGGTAGAGTGTCATACAACAACAGCTATCAGGCGAGTATTCAGATGGCACCGTTTGAGGCTTTGTATGGTAGGCGTTGTAGGTCGTCATTATATAGGGATGACTTGACCAGTAAAGTAGTGGGAGGACCCGAACTGATTCGGGAGATGGAGGATAAGGTAAAGGTTATCCGTCAGAAAATGAAGGTTGCCCAGGACAGACAGGCAGCCTATGCGAACAAACGGCGGAGACCGTTAGAGTTTCAGTTGGGAGACAGAGTCTTTTTGAGGATCTCACCTTTCAGGGGTGTGGTTCGGTTCGGTATGCGTGGTAAATTGTCTCCGAGGTATGTGGGACCATATGAGATTTTACAGCGCATCGGTACCTTGGCTTACCGTTTGGCACTACCACCGTCGTTGTCTGGTATTCACGACGTGTTTCATGTATCTATGCTGCGGAAGTATGAGCCGGATCCGTCGCATGTATTGCAGCCTTCTGAGGTTCAGTTGGATTCTGATGTATCCTATGAGGAACGGCCAGTCAGGATTTTGGATAGGGCTGATCGCAGACTTCGGAACAAAGTGATACCGATGGTCAAGGTTCAGTGGGATCGCAGGGGTGTCGAGGAGGCCACGTGGGAGACGGAGCGGCATATGGTGCAGCACTACCCGGAGCTATTCTCTGGTATGTGATTTATGTTTAGTTTGGTTTGGGTAAGTGCATACGATTTCGAGGTCGAAATCTTGTAAGTAGGGGAGTATTGTGATATCCCCGAAATAATTATATGCAATTATGGGCATTAATTATGTTTTTGTGATTAATTATGGTGATAATTAAATTATGTGTTGGGATTAACTATCTTGGTGAAATGCTTAGTCACATGGTAGGCGTGACCCGGTAGAGCATTTAAGGGTACATGTTATGCATGTTGGGAATTGGGTGTTATAATGGTTTAAATGCGATGGTTTGTAATTTTTTTGGTGAAACATGATTTTAATTGGGATTTTGATGCATTTTGGTAAATGCTTTTAAAATATCATGTTGGGGTGTTTTATACACCATGAAAATTGTGGGAGTACAATTTAATTTAATAAACCACTTATACCCCCAACCCCCACTATACCCATCACTTTTCTATTTTTCCCCCAAACCACTCATCCAAACCCTCCTCCTCTCCATTTTTTAAATTGGGCAAAAAGTGAAAGAGAAATCCTTCCAAAAACTTGATTTGTGGAATTTGTTGGGAGATTTAGAGTCCTCTAGAGGTATGGATACCTCCTTGTTGTTTTTGTTGTGTTTGGATTGGGTTTGTTATGGTTTTGGAATGGTTTTGAAATGGGTTGTTTTGGGTTGGTATTATTTTGGTTGGGTGTTGGATTTCTTGGTTGTTTTAAAGTGTATATTACAAGTTTATGATGTTTTGATGTTGTTGTTGGGTTGGTATTTGAGTTGGAATGGATTGGGAAGGTTTAAGGTTGAAAAATAGCAATTTTTCATGTGCAGGTCGCGACGATCGATCGCCCAAAACGGAGCGATCGATCGCGCGCAAGCAGTGGCGAAAAATGGCTTTTGGCGATCGATCACCATGTTGAGGCGATCGATCAGTGAGGGGAGCGATCGATCGCCTCAAAAATGGCGATCGATCGCCTAGCGCCAGAATTTGGCAATCAAGGCTACTGGACCTCGCGATCGATCGGGACTCCACATCGATCGATCGCGAGATGCCAGAATGTGTTTTTTTGGATATTTTTGTGGAAGTTTTGATATTGGACTATTATTGGCTCCTAATATTGATTTGTGTGAATGTGTAGAACCATCCCAGGTGGCCACACAGCTTAGGAGATAAAGTCCACGATATCTCCACTTTTCGAACTAAGGTACGTAGTGAGACGTAACGGGCATCGGACGGTAAAACGTATTTATTACGCTTTGAATTGGTTGTGCATTATGGTTGCATACATGGTCTTAGTTATGCATTATGGTTGCATACATGGTTTGGATATGCATTGTGGTTGCATGTAATTGTGAGTCGAGATTATATTCCAGTGATGAAGAATACTTGCCGCCTTCATGTCGAAGCGATGATAGAATACTTGCCGCTGTCATATTATAGCGATGAAGAATATTTGCCGCAAACATGTCGAAGCGAAGGATAATGTCGTTGTCATGTTGATGCGAGAGATATTATGCTTCTAATATGTCGAAGCGAGGGGTATTAATGCCGCTGTCATGTAAACGCGATGGGTATTATGCCACTGATATAATAAGACTGGAACTGGCCATTGGTATACATGGAATGAGTGCATGTCATGACATAAATTACTGGTTTTATAATCCATTGATTATGATTGTGGTACAGGGACAACCAAAGGGAGCTTTTAAATGTATTAAATACAGGAAGTTAATCGCATTTACGGTTTATGCATTTGATTTGCTATCATATTATTGTGAATATGATTTATATACATGCTCATGGTTTTGGGGATTTTCCCGTAGGTACTTTTGGGCGGACGGGCTAAGGCAGGTTGATGCAGTGAGCTAGTGAGGAGTGCTTTTGGTAGCATGCACATTCTTTTGTATAGTATCTACTCTAGGAGTAGTGTAAAGCTATATGATTAACATTCATTGGTTAGGAATGTAATTAATCCCTTTTGGAACTTTATTTTGGCACTGTAATCTAATAGCTCAAGGCATCAACACTACTTTTATACTCCGTTTATGCATGAAAATTTTATTTACGCCTTTAATCCGCATTTAAGGAACTAGGGTCTTTACATTAGTGGTATCAGAGCAGTGGTTAGAGAACCCGGGAATGAGTGAAGGGTAGCCTTAACATGGTTGACTAGGTGTTTACATTTGGGCATGTTTATGCATGTGGTGCTTATTAGTGTATAAATTGTTATACTAACGTGCTTATTATCATTCATGTTATCTAACGGCATAACATATATATTGTTTGGAATTGTTGTTAACCTTTGTATTACAGCATGGCGGCTATGAATGTGGGGAACCTCAATGAAGAGGTGGGTGATGTTAGAAGCGTGAATGCTAGCATTGGTCAGGCAAATCCTTTACCTCCACCTGCTGTGGGCATGGAGCCGGTTGCTCAGTTGCTATTACCAGGGGAGCTTAGTCTGACACAGTTTCTGACCTTTCACCCGCCCATGTTTGAGGGAACAGAAATAGGGGAAGAGGCCGAAGAGTGGCTAGAGAGATTGGAACAGATATTCGTGTCTGCGCCGTGTGCTAGGACGGCTTGGTTAAGACTGGCAGAATTCCAACTGGCAAAGAAGTCTTCTATGTGGTGGAAGACGACTGTGATGGAATTGAGGGCCCAAGGCATGGTAATTGACTGGACTTTATTTCAGACTCGGTTTCTAAACGGACACTTCTCTGCTGCGGCTAGGCAAACTAAGGAGGATGAATTTACAAATCTGAAGCAAGGGAGCCTGACAGTTTCGGACTATGCCATGCACTATTCATCACTATTGAGGTATGTACCACACATCACTACAAACGGGCATGCCAAGATGAGGCACTTTCTGAAGGGACTACGACCGGAATTATTTGATCGGGTTATTTCTAACAACCCGACATCTTTTGATGATGCACTTGTTAGAGCGGAGTTAGCAGAGATAGGGGTGAGCGCTTATCCTGAGGCCATACCCTCACCCGTTCAATCACAAAGATCTACATCTGAGAGTCTGAGGCCCCAGGGAGGATTTTTCAAGTCAAGAGGGACTTCTTCTGTTTCCCGGTTTAGCGGAAGGCGGCCGGATGGCCGGAAGCAAGGGGACCGGAAAAGTGGTGCATCTACTTATGGGGGACCAACTCAAGCTAGTAGAGTTGGAGATATTAAGTGCCACTTTTGCGGAGGGCCACATTTGATGCGTGACTGTTCTGCGTGCTACATATGTGGCAGGTCGGGCCACATTACTCGACGTTGTCCCAATCGGGAAGGACAGACGAATCTTAGGGAAGGTCGAGGGCGGTTTTCTAGTGGTACAGTTCAGCAGAGGCAGCCGATGGTGCCTCGGCAGATGGGAGGACAGGCGATGGGGCCACCTCAGGGACAAGTCTATGCATTGACCAGAGAGCAGGCCGATGCAGCTCCGGAGGAGGTGATAGCTGGTACGTGCCTTCTATTTACATATTCCGCCTTTATTTTGATAGACACAGGTGCTTCGCTCCTTTGTGTCTGCGGACTTTGTGGCGAGACATCATATGTGCAGGTCTCCGTTACCCACGTCTCTATTGGTCTCGACACCCACCGGAAAGAAAGTTGTTGCTGGTCAGTTTCTGATGGACTACCTCATTTATTTTGAGGGCAATGAGATAAAGGCAGATTTGATTGTTTTGGGTATGTCAGATTTCGACTGCATTGTGGGCATCGACATTCTGAACAGATATCAGGCAGTGGTAGATTGTCGGCAGGGGACAGTTCGGTTCAGATCTCATTTGGGAGTTCAGTGGACTTTTTATGGCAACGGGTCTCGTGCAAAGATTCCGTTAATTTCGGCAATCAAAATGTCCAAATTGTTGGAACGTGGACACACGGGCTACCTCATCTATGCCGTGGACACGTCGGGGAAGGGTAAAGAGTTGTGGATTGAGGATGTACCAGTTGTAGCGGAGTTTGCTGATGTGTTCCCGGAGGAGATTCCCGGATTCCCCCGGCAAGGGAAGTCGACTTTGGGATTGAGTTATTACCGGGGACATCCGCTATTTCTCGTGCCCCTTACCGTATGGCACCGGCAGAGTTAAGAGAACTAAAGGAGCAGTTGCAGGAGCTCCTTGATAAAGGATATATACGCCCTAGCGTATCGCCATGGGGCGCACCGGTTCTTTTTGTGAAGAAGAAAGACGGTTCGATGCGTTTGTGCATCAATTACCGGCAACTGAACAAGGCCACGGTGAAGAACAAGTATCCTCTCCCAATGATAGATGATCTATTTGATCAGTTGCAAGGCACAGAGCTGTATTGTGATGCCCCGAAATTGATTATATGCAATTTTGGCTTTAATGATAGTTATATGACGAATTATGTTGGTAATTGATTTATGTGTTGGGTAATGAGTTGTTAACATGATTTATTGTATTGGTTGTTAATTATGAGGAAAGAAGTTGTTGCATTTTTATTAAATGCCGGTAAAATACCATGTTGGAGTATTTTATGAATCATGTTAAGTTTGGGGTGCAATTTTAAATTAATCCACAATCCCTTTTAACCCTTTACCCATCACTTTAACCCCACTTTACCAATCACTTTTTAAAATCCCTAAAATCACTTCCCAACTCAAAAACCCTTCCCATTTTCGAAATCCACCAAGGAAGGAGAAGGAAAGCTTCACAAAACTTTGTTTGTGTGATCTTTGTTAAGATTTGGAGCCTACAAGAGGTATGGAACCCTTCCTAAAGTTTTTATGATGTTTGGTGTTGAAATGGGTTAGTTTTTGATGAGTTATGTGGGTTTGTTTTGGGTATATGTTGTTTATGGTTGGGGTATGATTTTTGAAGTGTTTTATGTGGGTTTTAGTGGGTTATGATGTTATTGGTGTTGTAGGGAAGTTTGGATTTGTAAGGCATGAAGAGGAGCTTGAAAAATGCTCATTAATGGCGATTTTTCGGGGTTCAGCACTCGGCGATCGATCGCCCGTTTTTGGCGATTGATCGCGAGCCTCCAGTGCGCGCCAGTAGCATTGGCGATCGATCGCCACTTTTGGGCGATCGATTGGCGAGCTGGCGATCGATCGCGCCAAAAGTGGCGATCGATCGCCGAAGACTTAAAATTTCAGCCACGGGCAGTGTGATCTCGCGATCGATCGGGGCAACCCAGCGATCGATGGCGAGACACATAATTATGTGTTTTTGATGTTTTTGTGGGGTTTTTGGATATGGAACTATAATTAGCTTCTAATATCAATTTGTATGGTTATGTAGAACCATCCCAGGTACCCACAACTTCACGGAGATAAAGTCCTACAACTTCTCCATCTTTTGGAATTAAGGTACGTAAGAAACGTACGGGCATCGGACGGTAAACCACACTCCTACATATGATGTTTACGATATAATAGTATTTATGATGACGATGTTTATGATAATGATGTTTATGATGATGATGTTTACGATGAAGACGTTTATGATGATGATGTTTATGATGATGATGTTTATGATGACGATGTTTATGATGATGATATTTATGATGATGATGTTTATGATAATGATGTTTATGATGACGATGTTTATGATGACGATGTTTATGATGATGATGTTTATGATGATGATGTTTATGATAATGATGTTTATGATGACGATGTTTATGATGACGATGTTTATGATGATGATGTTATGATAATGATGTTTATGATGAAGACGTTTATGATGATGATGATTATGATACGTAAGTTTATGATATGATGTTTATGACGATGTTATGGTATGGTAAGATGACATACGATAGGGTAAGATGCCCTCGTGGTAAGATGCCACACGATGCTATGGTATGGTAAGATGCCATACGATAGGGTAAGATGCCCTCATGGTAAGATGCCACCTGATGTTATGATATGGCAAGATGCCATACGTTAGGGTAAGATGCCCATATGCATGACTATGAAACAGGGACAATTAAGTGTGTTAATACGATTATTTTCATGCATTTATTTATATGCCATTGCTTTATGATGTTAAGTAATGAAGTATATGCTCACGATGTGTTGTCCCTGTAGGTACACTTTTGGACTGAAGGGCCTAGGGTCGGGTTGAGGCAGTGAGCTAAGAGGAGCAAGATGGACATAGGATACATGATTTTGATAGTCTCTACTCTAGGAGTAGTTTAAATCTATAGCTTTAACATTCATTATTGAGAATGTAATTAATTAGCTTTTGGAAATTCTAACTTGGCCTGTAATCTTATTAGCTCAAAGGTACAACCGGCGCCCTAAGAAGTTATAAATGAATGTTTAGTCCCTAATATGTTGTTAAGATGATGTTAAGGTAGGAAGACCCTACATTAGTGGTATCAGAGCAGTGGTTAGATAACCCGGGGATGAGTGAAGGGTAGCCTTAGCAATAAATTTGCTATGTGCTTACTTTTAAACATGTTTTGTGCATAAGTTGCATATGAAGTATATGATGTTGTGCTAACATGTTTTGTTTATCTAACGAGGTATTATATGAACTGCTTTCGGGTATTGTTGTTAACCCTTGTCTTGCAGTATGGCAGCAAACGTGGAAGTGGGTGACGCTGTGAGTGTCAACGCAAGTGCCGGACGTACGAATCCACTACCCCCGCCAGCCTTTGGCGAAGAACCGTCTGAGCAGCAATTACTGCCTGGGGAACTGAGCTTGACTCAATTTCTTGCATACCGACCTCCGACATTTGAAGGAACGGAGACAGGGGAACAGGCAGAAGAGTGGTTGGAAAGAATAGAGCAAATATTTGTGGCAGCTCCTTGTGCTAAGACAGCCTGGATCAGACTAGGCCAAGAAGGCGTTGATGTGGTGGAAGACCACAGTAGTAGAGCAAGAGGCTCAAGGTCATGAAGTTAATTGGAAGCTGTTCAGAACTCGGTTTCTGACCCGCTATTTCTCAGCTGCTGCACGGCAGGCCAAGGAAGATGAATTCACTAACCTCAAGCAAGGTAACATGCCGGTGTCAGATTATGCTCTCCAATACTGTTCCTTGCTCAGATATGTGCCTCATATCGCCACAAGTACGCAAGCAAAGATGAGGAATTTCATGAAGGGCCTGATGCCGGAACTGTATGATAGGGTGATCACTTATGGCCCTACTTGCTTTGACGATGCGCTCTCACGGGCTGAACTAGCCGAACTAGGAGTTGGTGCATACCCTAATACCGTACCACCTCCAGCACCCCCTCAGAAATCCACTCCTGATAATTTGAGGCCGAGGGGTGATCAGTTCAAGCAAAGAGGAAACACATCGGCGTCAAGGTTTAGTGGTAAGAGGCCCGACAATCGTTGGAAAGGAAACCGTAGGGACGACGCCCAGTCAGAAAGAGGACAGCCTCAGGGAGGCAGATTTGGGAAGGTCATGTGCTCTACTTGTGGGCAACCGCATTTGACAAAAGACTGCGTAGGATGCTATGTTTGTGGCAACAAGGGCCACTTTGCTCGGCAATGTCCCAACCGAGAAGGACAACCGAACTCTGCGGGGAGGTCTACAGACAGGGCAGTACAGCACAGGCCGCCGTTTGTACCGAGGCAGTTTGGAGGACAGCCCATGGGGCCACCTCAGGGGCAGGTTTATGCTTTGACGAGGGAGCAAGCTACAGCAGCTCCGGAGGAGGTTATAGTGGGTACGTGTCTTTTATTTACGCACCCTGCTTTTATATTGATCGACACAGGTGCATCACACTCTTTTGTGTCGACAAGTTTTGTGGAAAGGCACCACATATGCACTTCTCCGTCGCCCACGCCTCTTATAGTCTCGACCCCCGCTGGAAGAAGTATGATTACTGATCAGATTGTGTATGACGGCCTCATTTATTTTGAGGATAACGAGCTAAGGTCAGATTTGATTGTTCTGGGGATGTCAGACTTTGACTGCATTGTAGGCATTGATGTTCTGAACAGTTATCAGGCAGTTGTGAACTGCAGGCAGAGGACTGTCCGATTCAGATCTGATATGGGAGTCCAGTGGACATTCTTTGGGGATGGTTCTCGTTCTAAGATCCCGTTGATATCTGCTGTCAAGATGGCGCAGTTGTTGGAACGAGGCCATACAGGATATCTCATATATGCCGTTGATGTTACGGAAAGGAAAGAAGAAGTAAAAGTTGAGGATGCGCCCGTAGTGGCGGAGTTCCCTGATGTCTTTTCGGAGGAGATTCCCGGATTCCCACCGACGAGAGAGGTCGAGTTTGGGATTGAGTTATTACCGGGGACGTCTGCCATTTCTCGTAACCCTTATAGGATGGCACCAGCGGAGCTAAGGGAATTAAAGATTCAGTTGCAAGAGCTCCTTGATAAGGGCTATATACGCCCTAGCGTATCGCCCTGGGGTGCACCAGTTTTATTTGTTAAGAAGAAAGATGGTTCGATGCGTCTGTGCATCGATTACAGACAACTGAACAAAGCTACAGTAAAGAACAAGTATCCACTCCCGAGGATCGATGATTTGTTTGACCAGTTACAGGGTACGAGGCTCTACAGTAAGATCGATCTGAGGTCGGGGTACCATCAGATTCGAGTAAGGGAAGATGATGTCCAGAAGACAGCCTTCAGGACTAGGTATTGGCACTATGAATTCCTAGTCATGCCTTTTGGGGTGACGAATGCCCCAGCTGTTTTCATGAGTTTGATGAACAGGGTGTTCCAGCCATATTTGGATCGATTCGTCATAGTTTTCATTGACGATATACTCATCTACTCCCGGACTGAAGAGGAACACGTGAAGCACTTGAGGACAGTACTCCAGATCCTTAGGGATCATCAGTTATATGCAAAGCTCAGCAAGTGTGAGTTCTAGTTGAACAGTGTGGTATTCTTGGGCCATGTTATATCTAGCAGTGGGATATCTGTGGATCCCAGGAAGATTGAAGCTGTTATGGAGTGGGCTGCACCCACTTCTGTGCCCGAGATACGGAGCTTCCTTGGTTTAGCGGGTTATTACCGACGTTTCGTCGAGGGATTCTCTAAGATCGCTAAGCCATTGACACAGCTGACTCAGAAAGGAGTCCCGTTCTATTGGTCCGAAGCTTGTGAGGAAAGCTTCCAAGAGTTGAAGCGTCGTTTGACGACAGCGCCAATATTGGTGATTCCTTCTGAGAACAAGAAATTTGCTTTGTACACGGATGCATCACTACAAGGTTTGGGCTGTGTGTTGATGCAAGATAAGCACGTGGTGGCTTATGCTTCGAGGCAGTTGAAGCCTCATGAGACCAGATACCCAGTTCATGACTTGGAGCTGGCGGCTATCATATTCGCCTTGAATATTTGGCGTCATTATCTTTATGGTACGATGTTTACCATCTATACGGACCATAAGAGCCTGAAGTTCCTATTCACTCAGGCCGAGCTGAATATGCGTCAAAGAAGATGGATGGATTTGCTCAAGGATTATGACTGTGAGATTGAGTACCATCCTGGTAAAGCAAATTTGATAGCAGACGCCTTAAGTCGGAAGGTGAAGAGTACTGCTGAGGACGCTATGTGTTTATCAGCTATGATGACTTCTTATTGCCATCTGGGCTATGATTTTGATGTGGACATGTCGCCGGTGCGAGTGTCGACCTTGTTGGCTGAGCCAGACATATTTGAGGCTATCAGGAAAGCCCAGAGGTCGGATGATGAGGTTCAAAGATGGTCATCTATAGTACTTCAAGGACGGCCATCAAAGTTCAGAGTGGCAGAAGATGATTCCTTGAGATTGGGCAACCGATGGGTAGTCCCAGATACACCAGAGTTGCGTAGAGGAATATTGGAGCGAGCCCACAGTAGTCGGTTCAGTATCCACCCAGGAGGAAGGAAGATGTACAAGGACCTATGCGGTCGATTCTGGTGGAGACGCATGAAGCGTGATGTGATCACTTTTGTTAAAAGATGTTTGATCTGCCAGCAGGTAAAGGCAGAAAGGCAGAGGCCTGGGGGCGAGCTGCAGAGCTTGGAAGTACCTAAGTGGAAGTGAGAACATATATCTATGGACTTTGTGACCCACTTGCCAAGAACGGCCTCTGGATTTGATGCGATCTGGGTGATCGTTGATAGGCTGACTAAGGTAGCTCATTTCATTCCTTACAACATGACTTTCACATACTTAAAGATGGCCCAATTATATGTACGGGATGTAGTGAGGTTGCATGGGATTCCAGTCTCGATTGTGTCTGACAGAGACCCAAGGTTTACTTCACACTTCTGGGAGGGTCTCCAGACAGCTTTGGGCACCGAGGTGAGACTGAGTACAGCTTATCACCCTCAGACAGATGGCCAGACAGAACGTACCATACAGACGCTCGAAGAAATGCTGAGGGCATGTGTTTTGGAGTTTGATACTCCGTGGCAAGATTCTATACCACTGGTAGAGTTCTCCTATAATAACAGCTATCAGGCGAGCATTCAAATGGCCCCTTTTGAAGCTCTTTATGGTCGACGTTGTAGGTCACCGCTGTATTGGGAGAACTTGACGAGTAAAGCGGTCGGAGGACCGGATATGATTAAGGACATGGAAGAAAAGATTAAGATGATACGTTTAAAGATGAAAGCGGCCCAAGATAGGCAAGCAGCCTATGCCAATAAGCGGCGACGGCCGCTAGAATTCCAAGTAGGAGACAAGGTTTTCTTAAAAATCTCACCCTTCAGGGGTGTGGTCCGTTTTGGTATGCGGGGAAAGTTATCTCCGAGATATGTCGGACTGTATGAGGTGTTGCAGCGTATTGGTACATTGGCTTACCGTTTGGCTCTACCGCCGTCTTTATCTGGGATTCATGATGTTTTCCACGTTTCTATGCTACGGAAGTAAGAGCCAGACCGTCTCATGTTTTACAGCCTACTGAAGTGCAGTTGGATTCAGATGTATCCTACGTTGAACGGCCGGTCAGAATTCTGGATCATGAGGATCGCATATTACGAAGTAAAGTTATACCAATGGTCAAAGTTCAGTGGGATCGTCGGGGTGTCGAGGAGGCTACGTGGGAGACGGAACGGCATATGAGGCAGCATTACCCGGAACTATTTTCTGGTATGATTTATGTTAAGTTTCTTTATGGGTAAGTGCATGCGATTTCGAGGACGAAATCTTATAAGTAGGGGAGTAATGTGATGCCCCGAAATTGATTATATGCAATTTTGGCTTTAATGATAGTTATATGACGAATTATGTTGGTAATTGATTTATGTGTTGCGTAATGAGTTGTTAACATGATTTATTGTATTGGTTGTTAATTATGAGGAAAGAAGTTGTTGCATTTTTATTAAATGCCGGTAAAATACCATGTTGGAGTATTTTATGAATCATGTTAAGTTTGGGGTGCAATTTTAAATTAATCCACAATCCCTTTTAACCCTTTACCCATCACTTTAACCCCACTTTACCAATCACTTTTTAAAATCCCCAAAATCACTTCCCAACTCAAAAACCCTTCCCATTTTCAAAATCCACCAAGGAAGGAGAAGGAAAGCTGCCTACAAGAGGTATGGAACCCTTCCTAAAGTTTTTATGATGTTTGGTGTTGAAATGGGTTAGTTTTTGATGAGTTATGTGGGTTTGTTTTGGGTATATGTTGTTTATGGTTGGGGTATGATTTTTGAAGTGTTTTATGTGGGTTTTAGTGGGTTATGACGTTATTGGTGTTGTAGGAAAGTTTGGATTTGTAAGGCATGAAGAGGAGCTTGAAAAATGCTCATTAATGGCGATTTTTCGGGGTTCAGCACTCGGCGATCGATCGCCCGTTTTTGGCGATCGATCGCGAGCCTCCAGTGCGTGCCAGTAGCATTTGGCGATCGATCGCCACTTTTGGGGATCGATCGGCGAGCTGGCGATCGATCGCCGAAGACTTAAAATTTCAGCAACGGGCAGTGTGATCTCGCGATCGATCGGGGCAACCCAGCGATCGATCGCGAGACACATAATTATGTGTTTTTTATGTTTTTGTGGGGTTTTTGGATATGGAACTATAATTAGCTTCTAATATCAATTTGTATGGTTATGTAGAACCATCCCAGGTACCCACAACTTCACGGAGATAAAGTCCTACAACTTCTCCATCTTTTGGAATTAAGGTACGTAAGAAACGTACGGGCATCGGACGGTAAACCACACTCCTACATATGATGTTTACGATATAATAGTATTTATGATGACGATGTTTATGATAATGATGTTTATGATGATGATGTTTACGATGAAGACGTTTATGATGATGATGTTTATGATGATGATGTTTATGATGACGATGTTTATGATGTTTATGATGATGATGTTTATGATGACGATGTTTATGATGATGATATATATGATGATGATGTTTATGATAATGATGTTTATGATGACGATGTTTATGATGATGATATTTATGATGATGATGTTTATGATAATGATGTTTATGATGACGATCTTTATGATGATGATGTTTATGATGATGATGTTATGATAATGATGTTTATGATGAAGACGTTTATGATGATGATGTTTATGACGATGATTATGATACGTAAGTTTATGATATGATGTTTATGACGATGTTATGGTATGGTAAGATGCCATACGATAGGGTAAGATGCCCTCGTGGTAAGATGCCACACGATGCTATGGTATGGTAAGATGTCATACGATAGGGTAAGATGCCCTCATGGTAAGATGCCACCTGATGTTATGATATGGCAAGATGCCATACGTTAGGGTAAGATGCCCATATGCATGACTATGAAACAGGGACAACTAAGTGTGTTAATACGATTATTTTCATGCATTTATTTATATGCCATTGCTTTATGATGTTAAGTAATGAAGTATATGCTCACGATGTGTTGTCCCTGTAGGTACACTTTTGGACTGAAGGGCCTAGGGTCGGGTTGAGGCAGTGAGCTAAGAGGAGCAAGATGGACATAGGATACATGATTTTGATAGTCTCTACTCTAAGAGTAGTGTAAATCTATAGCTTTAACATTCATTATTGAGAATGTAATTAATTAGCTTTTGGAAATTCTAACTTGGCCTGTAATCTTATTAGCTCAAAGGTACAACCGGCGCCCTAAGAAGTTATAAATGAATGTTTAGTCCCTAACATGTTGTTAAGATGATGTTAAGGTAGGAAGACCCTACATGTATAGCAAGATTGATTTGAGATCCGGGTACCACCAGATACGGGTCAGGGAGGAGGATGTACAGAAGACAGCATTTCGGACTCGGTATGGGCACTACGAGTTCTTAGTGATGCCGTTCGGTGTGACGAACGCCCCGGCTGTCTTTATGAGCTTGATGAACCGGGTGTTCCAACCCTATCTGGATCAGTTCGTCATTGTATTTATTGACGATATACTCATCTACTCCCGGAGCGAGGAAGAGCACGTGAGACACTTGAGGACAGTGCTCCAGATCCTCAGAGATCACCAATTATATGCCAAGCTCAGCAAGTGTGAGTTTTGGTTGGGCAGTGTTGTATTTATGGGGCATGTATTTATGGGGCATGACTGGATAAAAGCAATGCAAGAAGAGCTTAATCAATTTGAACAAAATCAAGTCTGGAGACTAACCCCCATGCCAAGTGGTCTGCCTGTTATTGGAACCAGATGGGTTTTCAGAAACAAGCTAGACACAGATGGAGTGGTGGTTAGAAACAAGGTCAGACTGGTGGCTCAAGGCTTCCGACAAAAGAAGGAATTGACTTCGATGAATCTTTTGCACCAGTCCCCAGACTTGAAGCAATCCGAATATTTCTTGCATTTGCTGCTTTTAAATACTTCAAAGTATATCAAATGGACGTAAAGAGTGCTTTTCTTAATGGTAAGCTTCAGGAGGAAGTCTACATTGAGCAACCTCCTGGATTTCTGAACCACTCATTTCCAGATCATGTATATCTACTGAATAAAGCCGTATATGGACTGAAACAAGCTCCAAGAGCATGGTATGACACTCTGTCTCAATTTCTTCTGAATCACGATTTTCAGATCGGCTCAGTGGATAAAACTTTATTTAAATTTATTAAGGGGGAACATACCTTATTGGTTCAAATCTATGTTGACGATATCATTTTTGGGTCAACTAACCCCAAACTCTGCGAGAAATTGTTAATGCAGGGACAGTTTGAGATGAGTATGATGGGAGAACTATCATTCTTTGCGGGACTCCCAGTCAAACAGCTCAGCAATGGCATTTTTATCAATCAAACCAAGTATACCAAAGAGCTTCTCAAGATATTCGGAATGGAGACTTGTTCAACTGCATCAACTCCAATGAGTCCTTCAATTAAGCTAGATAAAGACGAAGGGGGAACAGCAGTGGAAGTAACCATGTATCGAGGATTGATCGGATCGCTATTGTATCTTACAGCGAGCCGACCTGATATTATGTTCTCAGTTTGCATGTGCGCTAGATTTCAGTCTGATCCAAAGCAATCACACTTTATTGCTGCTAAGCGCATTCTTAAATACTTAAAAGGATCTCAGAACGTTGGTCTTTGGTATTCCAAAGATTCAAACTTCGAGTTAGTTGGATATTCAGACGCTGACTATGCTGGGTGTAAGATTGATCGCAAAAGCACCAGTGGAACCTGTCAATTTCTAGGTGAAAGATTGATCTAATGGTTTAGCAAGAAGCAAACATCTATTGCCACATCTACAGCTGATGCAGAATATCTTGCCGCTGGAAGCTGTTGCGCTCAAATGCTCTGGATTCAACATCAGCTCAGAGACTATGGCATTCAAGCTGTTGAGTCTCCGATATTTTGTGACAACACCAGTGTCATTGCTATAACGTATAATCCAGTTCTGCACTCTCGAACAAAGCATATTGATATCATACATCATTTTATTCGAGATCACATTGGCAAAAAGGAAATTCGGATCGAGCATATTTCAACAGACCAGCATGCAGCAGATATCTTCACCAAACCACTCCCTGAGGCTAATTATTTTCGTCAAATTCTTGGTTTAATAGACTTATCTTGATACTTTAGAGGTATCTTTCTTTTCGCTTTTAAAGATTATATACTGGGACAGATCGATAATACAACGATCAGAAAGACACAGACCGGTCCGAACTTTCAGACCGATCTCTGTCAAACCTGATATTATCCCATGATCTGTCTGGTCAACCAATCTTTAACACAGTAATTGTTTAAAACAGCCCGGACTGATTGAATTTTAACCGCCTTATCTCTCTCTCATCCTGTCCGTTTATTTTGAATTTCTTAAATATCAGTCATCGAGATACAGACACGTGTCCTCTCTCTTCTATTTAGCGGGCTGTACATCTCACTCTCATTTCACTTTTTACGAAGTACTGCTGTCTGTTTATAACCTTCAAATATTTCCAATTTCTCCGCATTCTTCATTACATTCAAATGGCCACTATCACTCACAACTCTCTATCTGTTGAGTTTAATGAAATCTACAGGGCTGAAGATCCAGAAATGGTCTCCATGTTCAAATCTTTGTAATCTTCTAGATTAAGGAACTTTCTGGAATGCGGGACAGTGGTTTACGAGTCGGAGATTCGCGAGTTGTTCACCAATGCTGTGTCTCAAAAGACGTTCATCTCCACCTCCGTCAAGGGAAAATCTTTTGATATTTCTCAGTCGACGCTGTCAAAGACCTTTGGTCTTCCCAACACCGGACTGACTGATTTTGGCCACATCCCTCAGGCCGTTATCACCAATCTTCAGGGGAAAGTATCTATTTTTGGCCACAGACTGCAGCCATCCTTCAAGAAGAAGGAAATGTTGTTTCATTTTCAGGTTCTCTGTGAGATTGTTGGCAAGCCACTATTGGGAAAAGCCGGAAGCTATGACGCCGTCACTGCCGAAAAATTCTGGGCCATGGCTGCTATCCACTCCGGACAAAAGATGAATTGGTCCGTGATCTTGTTTCGAGTTCTGCTTGAAATGGTTATCGCATCCAAACAGGCTGTGTGCTTTGCTGTTCCTCTCAGCAAGCTATTGGAGACACTGGATCGAGATGGGGAAGCCGTCTGCTCTAAGCCCCTTCAAGATTCTCAACCCCAAGGGATTGGCACAACTTAAGTCCAAAAGTGCTCCACCCACTCCTTCCGATCTGGTGACTGTCAAGATTGAACAGGGACAAGAACAGGCTGCTGCTCGAAAAACTCGAGTCAAGCGCAAACTGACAATCCAGACTGACTCAGAGGAAACTCAATCTACATCTGCTCCTTCATCTCCAGCCAAGCCTCCTCCAAAGAAGCCAAGAACCCAGATTACCAAGCCCATCAAAACCTTACCTATCAAAACCTTACATATCTTGCCCTCAACAAAAGCCACCCCTGCAACCCCAACTCCAACTCAACCTTCAACAGTTCCATCCACTGTACCCAAAGTCACCATCCGAGTCCCTTCTGCCATCCCTGTGGTCAAATGCATTGTTATCACCGAATTGGGAGACTACACCCAATCAGGGATCAAGATCTCGTCTCCCATCGGCAAAGGCAAGGCAGTTCTCACTGAGCCCCTCTCTTCAAAACCCAAGTCAGCCGCTCAAACTGCAATCGACATCGCCATGGAAGATGTTGAAGAAAAAGTAAAGGAGCTTACTGTGGTATTTGATGAATGTGTTGCATACAGAACGATCAACCACTTTGATATGTTCTTTGGCAAGCTGAGGAGACTCCATAAGATGGAACAAGAAGTCCTTAAGGGGACAGAGACTTATGACGTACAAATTGTGGTGCATCACAAAGAATTGTTTCAGGCTAACCACAGGCTCAGACTGGAAAACTTGCTCATTACAGCCAAGAAGGCGAATTTTGATGCCAACAATCCGACTGCCAAAGATGATGGTGCTGTCATTGCTCAGCTGGAAATGGATATCCATGCTCTTCACATGGCTGTTCATTTTCAACGACAGAAGCTCAACATATCCACTCCAGTTCCCAGCCCGGATCACCCATCTGCGAGGAAGACTATAGCCGAACCATTCTTTGAGCCACTTCCTTCTGGTACAGCGGAGCAGCCACTGACTAATGCTCTGTCTGCAGTTGAGACTGAAGCCATGGATGTCTTGCTGGACTCTTCAACAACTTCCATCCCCCTAGCATCATCAGTCTCCCACATTCAACACAGTCCAACCGCCGAAACTACGACAGTTGTCTCACCAGACCCCGTCGATCCGGATCTGGTGGTGTCAACAGTTGTTGCAGCTTTACAGGTTGAGGAGCCTACCAGACCTATCACTCCTCCAGATCAGTCTGATAAAGATTTGGCATTTTTGGAAGAATTCTCTTCGGACTTGGTTACTTTGATCCGATCCGAAACACGCCAATTTGATGTGTCTTCACTTGTTCCAATTGCCGCCGAGGTTGATCATACTATGTCGCCATCTGATCACTCTCCGGGCCATTTATCTGATGAAGCCCCATCTCTGGCCAAGTCACTTCAATTCCTTTCTGATAACTGTCTTTCTCTATCTCAACAAGTCAGAGAAGTTCATCAGAGTCAAAGGACCACATACTTGGATTTCGAATCCTTCCGCGAGAAGATGACGACTAACATTAGCAGTATTCAGCGGGGACTGAATGACCTGTTCTCACAGCAAGCTTCATATAAAAACAGCCTGAGAAGAGAACAGATCGAGCTGGCCACTGAAGTTCGGGCTTCCGTCGCTAAGTCCCTTATTGATCAAGACACTCGTCTTGATGCTATCAGCGCTCAACTCGCACAGATCGTAGACTTTCTTCAGGAGATTGCTGCTGACAAAAGGGGGAAAAGAGAAAGGATTTCAAGCCAGCTCAGTCTTCAGCGAAGAAGTAGATGTCTATATAAGTCAGACATGTCTGTAAATATTTATCAGATTTTTGTTCAATAAAAATCAGAGTTCTTATCTAAGTCTTAGTTCATTTATTTGAACAAAATGGCTTAATCAATCCGAACTACAACTTAACTGTGTTCATTTATTTTGAACAAGAAGAATTAATTGATCCACAAGTATACGCTTCAAAATTTTTAAAAAGACTGAATAAGAAGACATAGAAGCTAGGTTTTTTCATCATCAAAGAGGGGGAATTTGTTAGTTCCGAATTTTAAAGATGACAAAACGAATCAGAACGGATCGATGGAAATCAGTCTGACCAGATCGATGCTCAAAGCAGATCACGCCGATATGGTCTATCGCAAAATCAGAACGGATCGATGAACATCAGCCTGACTAGATCGAAGCTCCAGATCAGCTCAACAATAATCAGATCATAGCAGACAAGGTTGAATAAGCTTTGCTCTTCAGTCCGAATCATTAACGGCTATTTATTGAAGCATTTAATGATGCAATTAATGCTGAAAAAGACCAAGGACTGAAGATTACCGTAAAAGGTAAGAAGACAAAGAAGAGATTACCTGACAGGCGCCAAAAGCATAAACCAGAATGGCAAGTGCCTAAAAGAATAAGACTGTAGCTTATTCAGAGTTTGAGCAGAGTCAAGAGGTGCACAGAAAGGAAATAATGTCGTTGGTACAAGCAACTATATAAGGATGCAACTAAAGAGCTCAAGAGTGATCTGATCAATCAAAAACGAAAAGAAAACACAACAGCACAAGCCTACAAGTCCAGATATTCTTGAGCCGAAAGTTTTCATAAGCACAAGCATATTGTAATATTTGATCATCATAGGATCATTGTGTGCATAGAAAAAACTAGTCTATCTTGTGCATTCTTTACTAAGATAGAGAAGTGAGATTCAATTGTAACTGTCAGACAGAGTGTGTCTGAACAGATCGAGAGACTAGGAGTTTCAGTTTGGTAGTGAGGTAAATCCAGCTGAATCGGTTTGTACAACAGGATTGTATAAATCAAAGTCTTTTAGTGGAATCCTTCCTTAATTGGAAGAAGGGGAGACGTAGAAGGATTACACCACCTTCGAACTTCCAGAAACATATTCTGTCTTTTATCTTTCCGCTCTACGTTTCAGTCTTTAAGCCATCGAGCCGTTCTTACCAGTCTAGAACAGATCGTTCCGCACTATCATATTCAGTGATCTGTTCTACTGAGAAGTTGATTAAGAAATAGATTTCACTCACTAACCCGAGAGAAATCACAAAGGATTATTTTTTTACGGAGTGTTCATTCACCCCCCCTCTAAACACTCCGGACCGATCCTAACACTGGGCGCTCGAGCGCCTTGCATTCTTCTCGGAAAAGAGTGCTGGTGGTTTTTTCGTGAACGAGTGTGTCTCTTCGCGTTCGGGTGTGACTTTTCATGATTAAACACCTTTGAATGTTGTTCTTTTATGGTGTTCTTTGGCCAAGTATAAATACAACATATCCCTAGTCATTTTAACATACAATTGTGCATTAATTCAACACAATTATTTAGAGAAAATGCAAGATCATGTTCATTTTGCATCACATTCATATCTTGTTCTTGAAGAAGAGAGTTTGCAACATTTGTGATTATGAGACTTGTGATTTATAGTGCTACAATCACAAGGAAAGAGTCGTTGTATCTTGGATGAATCTTCTTGCTTACGTAATTTACTAGTGGTGCATGTAAATTACCTGCACCACATGACTCACATGCAAAGTATGACTCTAGATGTGCATGTACATTACATGCACCTATAGACTCATAAGGAGAATGCAAATTACATGCACCTATAGGCTCATGTATATTATTTTATTTTTCTGTACTGAAAAGTGAGTATTTTGCCTTTTAATTTAGTGAGTTTCTTTATTGTGAATTGAAAATATATTATATTCACATGCATCGCAAAAGAAAAAGTTGTTTCAGCTCAATCCACCAAAAATAAATGTTTTCAACTAGTTGTGCATGTATATTGCATTTACATGCACCTAATGAGTTGTTTAGTCTCATGTGGTACATGTAAATTACATGCATCGCATGACTCACATGCACCGAATGACTCTAGAGGTGCATGTAAAGACTCATAAGATGCATGCAAATTACATGCACCTTTAGAATAAATTCAATCTAAAATTTTGAATTTTCACTTATATCCCCCAAAGAGATGATGACATGCTACATTTCAAATAAAAAACTAGTTACAAAAATTATTGTCAGTTTTATAAAAATATTAAGCTTCCGCTTAAGAAGGTCTTAAAATGATACAACATACAAAATTCAATCATCCATAGTGACGGAACAAAGTAATTTCTTAATGATAAAGAAAGAAATTTGAGGCCTTGAGTGGTCATTCTATCCACAATCTAAACATAAAAGTAATTCATAAATGGTAACTTTACTAACTTGTGCACGTATATTAGCATCAGTTTAATTAAAATAACAAATTTGTGCCTTCCATATTGAAGTCACATAATGAGCCGTGTATGTACATCGGTTGCATTTAGCGGTGCATGTACAACTGATTTGCTGAACTAAGCACCATATATACAATTTGGGGCGTACTTACAAGAACCAACAAAAGGTATACTGACATGTATAAAATAATAACGCATTCTTGTGCTCGTTTGGTGCACCAACATTTAACAAATTCCAGGATTAGTATAATGGTGTGATTTATTTCTTCTATTTTTTGTCTCTTAAGATTCTTTCCAGACAATACATATTCATTAATATTCTCGTAATCATAAAATCATCCGTCATTTTTATGAGACATTTTATCAAACGCATAATGTGACCATAATTGAAATAAAAATTCAATGTTAACTGAATCATAAAAATCCCATAAAAACAGTAAAAAAAAACGTTCAAAAATCGTTCAATGGATAAGAAGAGAAACATAATTGAAGCAACTTTCAATTATGGAAAGGTCGAGTGCCCAAATCCAGTTATGGCTTGGCATTAGGCGGTGAAGATGGATAACATAATTGTTTGATAAAAGAATAAATAAGAAGGGTAATTATGGAAGGAGGAAAGATCTATAAGTAAAAGAAATAAAAATTGGACTTATTTGAAATAAGTTTCTCAAAGATATATTTAGTTAAAAGAAGATTTTTTTGAGAGATTTAGTTGAAAGATGTTTTAGAAAGTTGTACCTTTATGTAATTTCCTCGTATTAAATTCTGATTTAATGAGATGGACAGAGGCCCAACCCGATATTGGGCCTAAGTTCGTATCTTGTAAAAACGGCTCAAATAGAGCTGCAGCCCCTTCAGTTACTGTTGACTGTACTTTGTATTTCAATTTGAACTCGACGAGTGTTCCAAACTCTCACAAATTCCTCATCCAGATTTCTCTCTAGCCAATTCTTTCACAAGTACGCGTAATAAATGGTAAATAAATTCTTAAATTTGATTTATTTACTGTTTCCTTTAAATTATGTACTTCTTGTAGCTGGTTTAATCCAATCTGAGCAATCCTGTTCCGTTTCTAGGGATTGTGTGTTCTACCTTCGTTTTCTTTGGATTTTTTCGGATGGTAGCTCATGGGATTTTGATTATTATGGTTCCAAGTAGTATATGATTTTAGTTTTTTCTTAAATTTGTGAATGTCAATTTAAGAAATTTCGTTTTTATCTTGAAATATAATGGGAATATGGGATTGAAAAGAATCCAATGTAGTTGTGTTATTTTAGATGGGGTATTTATACTGTAATCATTATTCAGTATTATGAGTGACTAGATATCTAAACAAATTTTCACTATCATACTCTTTTAGATCTTTTTAGAATAGCTGTTTCATTTTTGTATCTGATCGGTTGTGCAGTTGGGTCGAAATGTATTTTCAATGGTGTATGCTATGTAAAATTGAAATTGGTCTACTATTGTTTTTTAGTTGATGCTTTCTTGTTTCGATGTTTTTCATTTCTTATAGATGCTTATATGAGTTTGTTTTGCATGCATATTTTTGGTGTATCTGAGCAATATTTATGTCGTTGATCACTTTTTTGTTGGCTTGCAGGATGGACATGATTCGGAGAATACTAAACAAAATACTACTGACATGACTGCATTTGTAAGTTCTATCTATTAACTCATCCTCTCTATTATACCTTTGTGTTCTGTGATTTTCAACTTTCTGTCATCATTAAAACTTCCTTTTCTTTGTGCTGGAGAAGGTGGGCGAGCATTCAGCTTTTACTTATTTGACATGACTAATACCCAGTCTTTGTAGTTCTAACATGTCTGTATTTTATTTAGGTTCAAAACCTCCTACAGCAAATGGTGAGTTACTAATATTACTCATATACCTTACAGTTAGTGTCCTTATTAACATAATGTTTTTTTTTCCCTCTTGCAGCAAACTAGGTTTCAGACAATGTCGGAATCCATCATTTCTAAAAATATCCTTCAATACTATCTATTAATTGCATTCTTTTCTTTTTTATATATGGACAGGGATGCACTATATTTTTCCATGAAACAGAAGGATACGTGTCACTGGTTACAACTATTGTTTTTTTTCAACAATGAGTCTAAATCATATCTATAGTTTCTCATCATATGGAGTTACTTTTTTGTTTTCATCGCAGTCGATGCCATTTACATGGCTCATAACTTCTTTTTTGTTTTTGTTTTTTGCAATTGATGTGCAATGCTTTAAGAAGGAAATCTTGACCAAATTCATGCGCACAAAATAGTAATCCTCAACAATGTTCTGTTTTTACGTTAATGTCTAATTCGTAGTCATACATACATATACATATCTGTAAATGTTCATTTCCTTAACTCCATTTACTTGATGAGATGGGGAGCCGAATTGATGAGTTGGAGCAGAGTATCAATGATCTTAGAACTGAGATGGGTCAAGAAGGTTCTCCATCTCCTTCAGCTCCACTGAAGGCTAGAGAAGAGCCCAAGTCTGCTGATGATAGTTAATAAAATAAGCGACTATATTTTAGGTTTATTGGATGCTACTTCTTCTTGTTTATGGTATGAACCATGGCAACTCTAGTATTTCCATTCTCTATATTAGGATTCAGATATATGCTATGGATGACTTTGAGCCACTCTAAGAACACAGATTTGTGGATGGCGTAAAATCTGCTGTGTCGTGTGTATCCTGGGAAACTAATATTGCCAGATGATATATTTTTCTTATTTATGTTATAACCTCATCACCACCCATTTTAGAAGACAGTCATTCTTCTGTTCTTGTTTTATTTCTACATCTAGTTGAGTTTTCCCAGATGTTGTAGCTTGCCTAAAATCGCTATGTGTTGGTTGTCATCATTGTTTACTGCATAAAAAAAAAAGAACTACTTGAGCTGGTGATAATGAAATTTTATGTTTTACTTCCTATAATTTGCGATATTGATGGTATAAATAGATGATTCTACCTTGAACAAGTTTCTTTCTTATCTAGTTAGCCACAAGGAACAAATTTATTTTATTCCCTAATATTCTACCTTTGTATTGTAATTTCATGGTTTGGAAATAGTTAAAACAATATATTGTCGTAGAAGAGAACTATGAAAAATACCAATAAATGTCACGGGAGGGCTAGCTGAGTAGGTGACCTTGAGTACTACTGAAACTTCTAGGTTTGTATGAGTATATTTTGAGGAAATATATTAGCAATTAGAAAGAATCACACTTGGAAATTATTTCATGTATTTTTTGTGAAAATATATACTCTTGAACATGATGGATCCCTCGAGTGGATAATCCCGTTTTCGTATGATCTCATGAGTCGGTAACCAAATTATCCAAAGATGTCATCTTCAACTAGTGTAAATTTTCATTCCCTTTAGAACAAATGAATGGTCAGAGGACAAGAATTTACTTGAGCTTCATTCCTCTATTCTCAATAAGCATATAAGTGCAAACCCTTATACCGGATGGCTGAAATTTTGCTTAATTATGGTCCACATGTAAGTGCACAGGGACGAACCTACATGGAAAGGAGGTTCAACTGTCCCTTAAAATAACTTTTATATATATTATATTTTTTACCTCAAAATTTAAAAACATACATTTTTGTGCCCCTAAGAAATACCCTCCAATTTTGCTTCCTTAAATATTTAAGCTAGATTCGCACTTCGAAGTGCATGTCCCCAATTTTGGAATCCATATTTTCTTGAATGTGTCCTCTATCACTAGCTTAAGTTTTTCAAGACTCCAAAAGTTTTGCATTGAGATGCAAATATCTCATTCGGGGAGGAGACCCTCAATCAAATCAATAACCAAGTGTATGAGAGTCTCTTTTCATCAAAATCAATGGTATTAATAGTTTAGATCAAATAGTCAACTAATTTTTTTAAATGTTTTCTCTACTGAGAGTTCCAGAGTTCCTTCAATGAAAGGTGACATTATTTAATATAGTTTAAGACAATCAATTTTGTTTATGTTAAATTTTATGTTTATCTTACAATTTTGAAATATTTTGATTCAGAGGGTATTCTTCATCATAATCTAGATAATACATTGACATGTAGACTTTTTTTTAATGGGACAAGAGATTCTAAACTTTTGCTCAATTATGTTGACAAAAATTACAGCTGAATCCCTCATAGATAACTTTAATATAACTTTTGATTCTAGTTTAAACAATAATAGATGAACCCTATACAATAACTGTATTATGAATTCAGCATATCTAGTTTGTAACGGATGAAAAAAAAGTTATATAGTCACATCGAGTGTTTTGAAAACCGGACCGGACCGATCGGTTCAACCGGTTAAACTGGTAACCAGTGTTGCCGGTGGGAACCGGATTGGACCAGTCAAAAACTGGTTCAACCAATGAACCGATCTACCGGTTGAACCAGTTGTTCCTTCATTTTTCTTTATTTTTTAAATTTTTTAATTTTTTTAAAAATTATAAATCAAATTTTTAAAACAAAAATATATTATATCTAATTTATTGTTATTGACATAATTAAGAAATAATATTTTATTTATGTATCAAAAAATCCATATAATTTCATAAAGATGTCTTGTATATTATGTATAAATATGTTTAGTTTCTCGTAAATTATAAAATATTTGAATCATTTCATAATTTTTTAAATTTTTTCTTATGATTTTAGAACATTGTTCTTTTTGAGTATTGCTTGTGGTTTTTGAGATGTTTTATTGGTTTTATTTTATGTTTAACATTTGGTTTGATCTGATTTTTTAACTTTGACATGTAATATTAGTGTAATGGTATTTTTTTATTGTGAACAACTCAAAATTATAGCAAATATATTAGATATGTATTTTACAAAATATAAAATAGATATTATATAATGCTGGCGTCATCACCGGTTGAACCAGTGGTTCAATCGGTCAAACCGAACGAACCTTTAACCAGTAAGGGCATCGAGTTCATGTCCGGTCCAATTTTGAAAACACTGGTCACATCCCTATTAATTGACATAAAAATACATAACACTAATATAGATGTTATTGTTTAAATTGGAAGGAGAGAATTTATAATTATTTAAACTAAAGTGAGTCTATATAAAATTCACCCATTATTTTATGTGTTAATGAAATGTAGACCCGACCACGGTTCAGAACCGCCGGTTCGAAAAACGTCGACCCTTAACATTAACCTTCCTTGACGGTCCGGGTTACGGTTCATGAACCACCGATTACGGTTCTGATTACGGTTACGGTTAACCAACGATTACGGTTACGATTTGACTTTTACTTTTTAAACAAAATTAAAAATATTATTAAAATGTGAAATAAAGTGTAAAATGTGTTTGAATGTGTTTTCATCCATGGATTAAATATAAAATAACGTGAAATAAATTCAAGCTCAGATAATTAAAATGTGTAAGGTATATTTGTTTGGTTAATGTATATAAATTATAACACTATATTTAGATCAACAAGGTTCTTATAGCTTAGTGGTTGAAACTATTTATTCAATTTGGAGGTCATGAGTTCAAATCTACACCATAACATATATTTTAAATTTAAAAATGTAAAAAAATTTAAAATAACCCTTGAATAACCGGCGGTTCACGGGTTAACAAAATTATGACCCTTAACCGGCCCTTCTATAGACGGGCCGGTTACGGGTCCGACCCTTCGAACCGTTGACCTGGTTAACCGGCCTGTTGACCACGGTCACGTTTCGAGCTGGTCAAGGTCGATGATGACCCTTGGTCGGGTCTAAATTGAAAGAAACAAGAAAGGTATGTCGTCTTCTTTCTTGAAATATATTTCTTTTATTAAAAAAATATGAGTGCTTTTAATCTTAATAAATCATACCTGGTTAACTGGCCTGTTGACCATGGTCCGGTTCCGGGTCGGTTCAAGGTCGATAATAACCCTTGGCGGGTCTAAATTGAAATGAAACAAGAAAGGTATGTCGTCTTCTTTCTTGAAATATATTTCTTTTATTAAAAAAATATGAGTGCTTTTAATCTTACTAAATTCATACCATTCTAATGATTGTTACTGTTGTTAGCTGTTAATTAGAGCCGAATAAGAACTATGAGACCAACCCCACTTCATAATATTTTATGAAATTAAACTAATGTCAAGAAAAAATAAAAGTGTAAACCCCACATCCTATAAGAAAAGGAATTATTTGCTCCAAAAAAAATGAATTAAAAACTAACAGCCAGATTAAATAATTATAGTATTCAAATAGTGACGCAATCTGTATATAACAATATGTCTTCGGGCCGGTTATTGAGTTAGCAAAAAAAATATAATGTGTGAGCATTTTAAAGTAACCACTTTGATATGTCCATTGTGAAATTCCAAAAACACCATCTATTTGTTTTAGTAATTAATAGCTATGAGACTATGAGATAAATAGATAATATCGAAAGATCACCGATTAACTTCCCAACTTAGTTTTCAATTTTTCACAAGTTTTTTCCTTCCGAAAATATATGCAAACGTTTTTTTCTCTTCCCCCGTATAATATCATATTTAATATTTTTTAATGGTGAATTACTTATAGACCTTTCGATTTTTACCCATATAGTATGAATAACAACTTCTGCCTCTCTCTCATATTCTGTATTTTTATGTTAAATCATATGAAAAGATAATTTTAATTTTTATTATATCTATTATAAACTAGAAAATATGAATTGTAATACAAGTATTATATAGATGTCCATCCATTATTATTCAAACTATATATCAAAAGTTGTAATTATTTTTTTCTATGATTGTAATTTTTTTCGCATTTGAACTATAAACGTATTGAAGGGCAAATAAAACTACGATATATTCTAAGATAAATATAAAACAAACTTTTCGAAACAAAAAGGGAGAAAAGTATATAAAATGAAATAAAGAGAAGAAAAATGGAGACACTTGAAAGAAAGTGAAGTAAGAAAACTCGCACCAAAAAAAAAAAGAACAAAGAGAGGAGTGGAAAATAAATCGCAGAGTTTATAGTCAGAGTACATACAAGAAAAGCTTTTCGCAAAGAAAAAGGCAACAATGTGAACCTTTCCTTCTGCATAGTGAATTTTCACCGCTAAATTGGTGAATTTCGAGACAAGTTTGGCCCTTTTCAGCCCCCATCAAATTCGATTTCTCTATAATGCGCAAAGTACTTTCTCATAATCCCTGTTTCAGGATTCTTCTTTCAACACTTGTTTTGCATCTGAGCGTGTATGCGCATGTGCTGGCCACGCCTGTTATATTATTCCAGGCCTTTTTCATTTTCTCTGTTTTTATTTTCACCCAAGTGTGCATTTGTGCGTGAGATATAGTATTCGAGGTTTCAATCTTTTGGCGTTTTCTTGCCATGTTTGTGTTCTTTTTGTTGTTTGAGCAGAATAAAAAAAAAGTTGATCTTTTATGATGTTCCGGTTCAGTGTTAAGGAAGCACTTGTTTTGAACTGTTGAATGGTGTAATCATTATGTTGTACCGATTTACACTATTGGAAAAACCAGTTGTGAATCTTAAAAAATATGATTGGTGTAAACCATCTATTGCTATCATTGACCATGCTATGATTTTGGTTTTTGTATTCCTTACGATTCGGATCCTTGCTCCTTCTATGAACTTGTGAAGAAATTTTACAAAAAAGGTTGGATAAAATATACAGTAGTCACTAAAGCTCACGCCATTAATTTTATTTATTTATTGAAAATAAGGAGAAAGGTTCTTTTAAAAAGAAGAATAGAAAGAAAGAAAGAAACAGAGAAAGTAGACATCTAAATTTATTTTCTAGAAGATTGGGTGTGCTGCTGGCAGTATGGTCTCCATGATCTCTGGTGTGCAATTTCTATCTCTGGTATGAAATTTCTATTGATGCATTAAATTTATCTGCTATTAGTCTTGCAGCAAATTTAATCCTCTCACAGGATAGAGTATTTGGATAAGCATTGACATTTAAGTGTAAATGTCCTTGTCTCTGATTCTTTATATTTCATGTCAAGAAAAGCTTATCTATTTGCCTTATAACCTGCCAGTTTAAGCTGGTTAAATTTTAATGGCGGTTTATTTTTCTAAGAAATCAAGCGCTTAAATCTTTAGCAGTTGTCCCTAAGCTATCATATTTCATTTCTTGAACGTCTTGGTGTACAAATGCTTTAATCCATTTTATTTTTGGGATCTTATTGTGGTAATATATTTTCATGCTTCAATGTACTGAAGGATTAAATAGTGATCAAAGTCTTCTTGTTTTTCTAAGCTACAAGGTTGCAAGGGGAAGTCATAAAGGATCCAGCTGGAGAGATCAAAGTTAGTTTTGGCTATCAAAGTGACACCAAGAATGATAAATTCTTGGAATATCCCAAATGGTATCAATATTCCATCTCCCGGGAAGCTCCGAAGAGCAAACAGCTCCTTCTCTTGTCTCCACGGTGCGGCATTGAGTGCTAATGCTACGTTAGCTAATACGAATATGTGCAACGGGTTAATTGGAGCAGAAATTTTGCCAACTTTTGACTCTCGTAATTCATTCCGCAGAATCCCTTCTTCGCCATCCCTGGGCAAAATTGAGTTTTTATCATCTTCCCTGCAGAGTAGCATGTCGAACATGAGTATTAGACCATATTCACCAAATGAGACACTCGATAATGATTCATTTTCATCGAGTTTCCTCAATGCACAGGAAGTACAAGTGGCTGGAGGTGCCGCTGGTGAAGATAGAGTTCAAGCTGTTTGTTCCGAAGAGAATGGCTGGCTTTTCTGTGCTATCTACGATGGGTTCAATGGAAAGGATGCAGCTGATTTTCTGGCTGGGACTTTGTACGAAACGGTTGCTTTTCATCTGAACTTACTAGACTGGGATCGTAAGCAGACGGTTCTTAACAGCCTTCAATTTGCACTAAGTCAGGCAGAGAACGAATTTCTACACATGGTCGAACAAGAAATGGAAGACCGTCCAGATTTAGTTTGTATAGGATCTTGTGTTTTACTTGTGCTACTCCATGGAAAGGACTTTTACTTACTCAAACTTGGGTGATAGTCGAGCCGTGTTGGCTTCATATGATGAAGGAGGTGACATGAGCAAAACATCACGGCTGCAAGCCATCCAGCTTACTGATATTCATACCGTAGACAATGCAGTGGAAAGAACCCAACTTTTGAACGATCATCTTGATGACCCTTCAACAATTGCGGCCGGTAAAGTCGAGGGGAAGCTAAAAGTTACAAGGGCCTTTGGAGCTGGTTACTTAAAAGGTACAATGTGTTTGTCAAGTTTTCTTACATGGTCTAAAATTATAAATACTTGTTCATATCTGGTGTTTATATGTGACGAGCATTCACGGTTCTTGAATCGACAAACATTGATTTTCACACTTTATACGAAATCCAATCATTTTACTTCTGTTGTGCAGAAAGACATGAATGATGCTTTGATGGGTATTCTTCGTGTCAGTAATCTCATAAGTCCCCCATATGAATCCATGGAACCTAGTGGTTCATGAGGTTTCAAACTCAGATAATTTTTTTGTACCAGGGAGTGATGGCTTGTGGACTTCTTCAGCAACAATGAAGTTGTAAAGCTTGTAAATTCGTATATATTGAGGTACCCTTCAGGTGATCCAGCTAAATTTCTCGTCGAACAGCTTGCTGCAAGAGCAGCAGTATCAGCCGGTACACCACCAATTCTCGTCTTTCATATGCAACAGTAAAAAGTCGGCACCCAGTGTTCTATAGATTATGATTGTGTTAGATGATTTCTTTGACAATGACTCGTTGATAATGTTGGGTTTTCGTACCCCGGCGTCTGATTCAAACGCAACGAAAAATAAACATAAACAGATCTGACCCGAGGACGGATGGATCGCGCCTGATTCATATATTAACATGCATAAATCGAATACAAATGCACGAAAAGAGATTACCGTTCACTGTAATTCTGACGGCAGTGACCCTCGAGTCCAACCAACCTGACCAGATCTACAAACTCGGCACAAGTGCTAATTTGGTGTTAGCGTTTTATGAGAGTGATGGAATTATATTTAACCCTAGAGTGATGTTATATTTACAGTTGTAATTAGCTAATTTGGGCCAGGGTTAATATAAAGCCCATCAGGTAACGTTTGGCTTGTAGGGCATTTATGCTAACAAACTCTCACTTGCCCAAAAGTCAAAACAAAACTACTAACTCATAATCCAAGTAACTCAATTCACTTGAATAACTTGATGTACTACTAATGTGCATAATTATGAGACATAAATATATCAAACGTTTTAATTTTAGAACTTTCTATAGATGAAACATTTTCAAATATAGAAACTCCACTAAAGCGAGGAGATTTCAAAAATTAAATTCATCTCTTCTAAATCACTCAATTTGAGCACTTAACATTTAAGTCTCAATACTCATCAACATATCGGTGGTCGTTGATTGTGACCCAGCGAGGCTCAAGTGTATCATAGCAGTAGGATCACAACCTTTGTGATTTTAGAAGTCAAACAACTTCTTTGGGCTTACCCTGAATGCCCCATTGTCGATTAAACTCATTTAATAGACAATGACCGAAATACAATTTCAGCAACAACCTACCGATCGTGGGTAGCGCCTAGCATCTACGCTTCACGAAGACCTAGATACAAATAACTAGTAACGTACGAGAACCTATTAGCCATAGTTAGCGTGCAGTACATTCCTTTCACTCAATATGTCCCGATTGAATCAAGGGCATTGGTTGATCGAGACCCATTATGATTTCAATAACTATGTATTTGTTTCACGTTATATGATTCATTGTGTGCGTATATGAAAAACTCTTTTTCCACAAGCACTACCCACTCTGGCAAGAGATTCCTGGAATCATATACAGAAAAACACATAGGACATCCTGGTTCATCAAGACCAGTGGTGAATCCCCAACAACAATCATAGGCCTCTGACAGCATCACTGAATACCCAAAATAACAACTTTATGACCCGCATGTGATCAGTCATTAAATCAAAGTACACAACTATCTGTCAAGACCTCAATGGCGACTCGGGTCATGAGGAGTAATGGTGCACAACTATGACTAGAAATTCTATACTCGACAAGTGGTAACCACTTATAGAATTTCGAGTAGGATAGTTCAGTGAACTCATTCCTAATGAGCACCTATTCATGTGTGCTGACTTCTCCAAGCCAACGCCGATGAAACGCGGCGCACTACACTAGACACATCATGAATACCAGTCTCTAACGAACATATATCGATATCTCATTCTCGAAAGCTCGTCGACCAGGAACATTTAGAAATCGCAATCGAGAATGTATTTCATGGTCACCATCATATGCGTAACCACATTCTATGGACTATAGCAATCTCGAGGACTTCATCAAAACATCAAGATGCATGGGTAAACAGATGAAGAAGTGCCATATATATTAATATTCAAACAAAGATTTATCATAATAAGATTATACGTACAATCAATCAACTATTGATTTACTTAATCATGTATGACAACATTATCTTTCACTTTCTCAAAGCCAACTACTCATGTGTCTCAAGACCATCTTCCCAAGATGTCTGACAAACACCAATCGTTGTAAAGGCTTTGTCAATGGATTCACTATATTTTTTTGTTGAAGCGATTCTATCGATAATAATGTCGTGTCTACCATCTCTCTCATTAGATGGTATTTTCTCAATATATGTTTGGATACTGATGAGATATTGGCTATTCATAATAGCTCCTCCACTGTTGTCACAGTCCAGGGACTGTGTCAACCGCGCTAGAAATTACACCAACTCTTGGATGAAATTTCATATCCAAACTGCCTCTTTGCTGCATCGTATGCTGCAATGTATTCAGCTTTAGTATGGAATCCGATGTGGTGTCTTGCTTGGAACGTTTCCAAGAGACGACATCATCATTAAGCTTAAATACAAATCCGAACATCGACTTGTTTTCATCTACATCCAATTGAAAAACCAGCATCAGCTTAGCCTTCAACTTTTATTTCTCCACTTACAGATCCAAAAACCATGAACATATCCTAAGTTCTTCATAAGTAATTGAGAATTATTTTCACAGTTTTCCAGTGACCTTCACCGGGATCTGTATGATGTCTGCTCATTACTCTAAGAACACATCAGGCCAAGTACATAACATAGCATACATTATGCTATTAAAAGTCGAAACATAAGATACCAATGCCATCTTTTCTCTCTCCTCGTCAATTTTAAGACCATTGACTCGAGAGATGAATACTATGACATACCATGCTAAACCCTTTTACCACAATGTTTATGTACGTAGATTGAGAGATCGCAAGCATCCTTTAGATCTATCCATATAGATCCTTACGCTAAGCACGTAGGACTCTTCTCCCAAATCTTTCATGGAGAAATTAGTAGATAATCATGCTTTAATTGATTAATCCAACAACATTCACAATGAGCATGATATAATCGACTTAAAGTAACACAAATATAACCATGCTCCCACTAACCCTTTTGCACACACATGGCACTTCCGAATTTTTAACAAAACCAAACAATTTGATGATGTTATCAAAACGGAAGTTCAAACTACGGGATGCCTTCTTAGGCCCATAAATGTACCTCTGGAGTTTGCAAACCTTTTGCTCACTCCCAATGGTTGTGAAGCCCTTGGATGCCTTGTATAAAATTCTTCACATCCATCTGTTATATCTCAGAGTCATAATATGAAGATATAGCTAATAAAATTCGAATAGACTTTAGCATTATAACCGATGAAAATTTTCTCACAAACAACTCTTTGCCTATGAGAATAGCCGTTTCTCACCAGTCAGCTTTGAAGGTCACTACCTTCACATCCACTCTAAGCTTTCACTTGTAGATCCATTTGCAGCCAATGAGAACAATTCCCAAAGAGAATCTACTAAGGTACATACCTTATTAGAGTACATGTAGTCTATTTCAAATTTCATAGCATCTCGCCAATATCCCAAAACGATGTCCAACATCGTCTCCTTGGAAGTTCTAGGATCACATCCATGGTCAAAACCATTTTGACTACTTTCTATGAGTGAATTCAATTATCTGGAGTTCTTGAAACATTTTCAAATCTCCTTAAGGTGTGTAAATCAAAGGTTGTGATTAACTCAATTAATTTCACCGTTTTCACTTTTCTAGTGGTTTGTGGTTCTTGAACCCTTTCAAGTTATATTATTTTGTCATCCTTTCTAATAGAAACATTTTTGAAGGCTCATCGATATCCCATTCTCGAAAGCTCGTCGACCAGGAACATTTAGAAATCGCAATCGAGAATGTATTTCATGGTCACCATCATATGCGTAACCACATTCTATGGACTATATCAATCTCAAGGACTTCATCAATACATCAAGATGCATGGGTCAGATGAAGAAGTGCCATATATATTAATATTTAAACAAAGATTTATCATAATAAGATTACAAGTACAATCAATCAACTATTGATTTACTTAATCATGTATGACAACAATATCTTTCACTTTCCCAAAGCTAACTACTCATGTGTCTCAAGACCATCTTCCCAAGATGTCTGACAAACACTAATCGTTGTAAAGGCTTTGTCAGTGGATTCACTATATTCTTCTGTTGAAGCGATTCTCTCGATAATAATGTCGCGTCTACCATCTCTCTCATTAGATGGTATTTTCTCAATATATGTTTGGATACTGACGAGATCTTGGCTATTCATAATAGCTCAAATGTTGTCACAGTACCAGGGACCGTGTCAACAGCACTAGAAATTACACCAGACTCTTGGATGAAATTTCATATCCAAACTGCCTCTTTGTTGCATCGTATGCTGCAATGTATTCAGCTTCAGTGGTGGAATCTAATGTGGTGTATTGCTTGGAACATTTCCAAGAGATATCACCATCATTGAGCTTAAATACAAATCCGAACATCGATATGGTATCATCTACATCCGGTTGAAAAACCAGCATAAGCTTAGCCTTTCAACTTTTATTTCTCCACTTACAGATCCAAAACCATGAACATATCATTTTTTCATAAGAACTTGAGGATTATTTTCAAAGTTTTCCAGTGACCTTCATCGGATCTGTCTGATGTCTGCACATTACTCTAAGAACATACATCAGGCCAAGTACATACCATAACATACATTATGCTATTAAAAAATCGAAACATAAGGTATCAATGTCATCTTTTCTCTCTTCTCATCAATCTTAAGACTCATTGACTCGAGAGATGAATAATATGACATATTATGAAGTAACTCATTTTTCGACTATTCTATGCTAAACCCTCTTAGCACAGTATTTATGTACGTGGATTGAGATATCTCAAGCATCCTTTAGATCTATCCCTATAGATCCTTACGCCAAGCACGTATGACGCTTCTCCCAAATCTTTCATGGAGAAATTAGTAGATAATCATGTTTTAATTGATTAATCCAACAACATTCACAATGAGCATGATATAATTGACTTAAAGAACACAAATATAACCATGCTCCCACTAACCCTTTTGCACACACATGGCACTTCCGGATTTTTAAGAAAACCAAACAATTTGATGATGTTATCAAAACGGAAGTTCAAAAACCATGAACATATCATAATTTTTTCATAAGAACTTGAGGATTATTTTCACAGTTTTCCAGTGACCTTCATCGGATCTGTCTGATGTCTGCCAATTACTCTAAGAACATACATCAGGCCAAGTACATAACATAGCATACATTATGCTATTAAAAATCGAAACATAAGGTACCAATGTCATCTTTTCTCTCTTCTCATCAATCATAAGACTCATTGACTCGAGAGATGAATACTATGACATAATATGAAGTAACTCCTTTTCGATTATTCTATGCTAAACCCTCTTAGCACAGTATTTATGTACGTAGATTGAGATATCTCAAGCATCCTTTAGATATATCCCTATAGATCCTTACGCCAAGCACGTATGACGCTTCTCCCAAATCTTTCATGGAGAAATTAGTAGATAATCATGTTTTAATTGATTAATCCAACAACATTCACAATGAGCATGATATAATTGACTTAAATAACACAAATATAACCATGCTCCCACTAACCCTTTTGCACACACATGGCACTTCCGGATTTTTAAGAAAACCAAACAATTTGATGATGTTATCAAAACGGAAGTTCAAACTCCGGGATGCCTTCTTAGGCCCATAAATGGACCTCTGGAGTTTGCAAACCTTTTGCTCACTCCCAATGGTTGTGAAGCCCTTTGGATGCCTTGTATAAAAGTCTTCACATCCATCTGTTATATCTCAGAGTTATGAAGATATAGCTAATAAAATTCGAATAGACTTTAGCATTATAACAGATGAGTTCTCACAAACAACTCTTTGCCTATGAGAATAACCGTTTCTCACCAGTCAAGCTTTGAAGGTCACTACCTTCCCATCCACTCTAAGCTTTCACTTGTAGATCCATTTGCAGCCAATGAGAACAATTCCCAAAGAGAATCTACTAAGGTACATACCTTATTAGAGTACCTATAGTCTATTAGCATCTCGCCAATATCCCAAAACGCTATCCAACATCGTCTTCTTGAAAGTCATATGATCACATCCATGGTCAAAACCATTTTGACTACTTTCTAAGAGTAAATTCAATTTATCTGGAGTTCTTGAAATATTTTCAAATCTCCTTAAGGTGTGTAAATCAAAGGTTGTGATTGACTAAATTAATTTCACCGTTTTCACTTTTCTAGTGGTTTGTGATTCTTGAACCTTTCAAGTTATATTATTTTGTCATCCTTTCTAATAGAAACATTTTCTCTAGAAAGATTGCACTTGCGAAACAAACACTTTTCCTGCAATTGATAATATAAATTTTCACAAAATAACATAAGATGGATCAACTATCCAACTCATCTCCCACAAAATAACATAAGATGGATCAACTATCCAACTCATCTCCCACTAGCTGCTTCACATAAACAAGAACAATCTCAAATTCAAATTTGGATTATTTTTTCTGTCCATATCATATATGGAGTTTTGGTCACTGCACAACAAATATGTAACTTTAGAGAGTTACTCAGAGAGAATCACATTCTCTTTAAGATAACTCAACATCCTCTTGCACTAACATTTAGTGCTTCACATACGTCCATATGAGTTAAATTCAATGGGCATTCAGCACATGAGAAAGATATGTGGGATTTAAAAATTATCATTCATTTTATATTCTTTGAACATAATCATACTAATCTTTCATAAGTTCACTAGCTTCAATAAAACATGCATTCTTAAAAATACTGCAAATCACATTCGCAAATTTAAAAGAATATCCTTCTATATCAAAATAGGAACAATGTTCATGATTAAATATAGAACAAATAAATAATTGTTCAAACCAGTTCCTAACTAGTTCAAGATTTTATATTAAATAAATGTAAATATTTCAAACAGCCTTTGCAACAACTCTTGCTACAATGCTTAGCCTCAGATAGGTTTCACCTTCCTAGTGCTCTCAACTTCTTCTCAATATCTGCAACTCTTTGCAAAGATGTGAGCACAATTGGTATCATATACCAAGGAAATAGAAACCATATAAACATTAATTTTTATAAAATACACCATTTTCAGAACGCTTCTGATCTAGGTTTCCTTGCAGTTTTGTGACATGATCAGCAGTGAAAACATAGATGTCTCTCCTTTCTTAGTTGCTACTATATCCATTTTCATCTTTTGAGGTTGTGAACCATTTCCCTTCCTCTTCTTATCCTTGAACTCTTCCTACCATTGGTATAAGATTCGACAAGAAGAACACGTTTCTCCTTTTGAATCAAGGACTTATGAGTTTCCAACATTTTGACTATAAGATCAAATCTACAGTCAGTTAATGAGGTATTGTCACATTCAGATTTTTTAATTTCTCAACAAGTGATTTTCTTACACCATGCTCATAGACCGAAGCCTCATCTCGCATGTGAAATGAAAATAGCTCTTTTGAAATCGCGAGTCTCAGCAATCGCGTTCATTCACCTAACAACATTTGCAGGTGTTGGAAAATATCAGCAGTGTGAACAAATTTCTCATATCCATGTTGAACTCATTTGACATTGATGCTATCATATAGCACCTAGTCTCGAGATCATCGTCTCATCACTTCAAAAGTGTGGTGATCTCTTCATGAGACGAACCGGGAGACACTTCAACAGGAGGCTCCCTCCAAGGGTATATAGTAACTTTTTAGAAGCAAACACTATTTTACAATTAATAGTCAATCAGAATAATTTGGTGGATAATTTGTTTTTATCGAGACTTGATGTAATCGAATTCACGGCAATCACAATAATGAGAATAAATAGAAAATATAAGCAAACCGTTTGATTATTAATTAATTAAAAAACTATGGACTTTAGTTATTGAATGCTCCCACTAAAATTTTTGAATTCATCACCCTCATGACAAATGAACTGAAAATCATATTTTCTTAGTGGGCTTGGAGTCCAGCTAGCTCATGAAAACCTCAGACGTGGGCCCACCGGCTTCATGATACTAAAGGTAGATCACAATTGCATCATATGCAACCCCCAAGATATTTGTCTCGCGATTGGCATAATCCTATGTGGGCAGGACAATTATGCATTCTCACGTCAAAACTAACCCATCCCACGGATGGAAATGTCACGCCCAAAAGACTCCACGTGGGTGAGTAATCTAGAAGGTTAACATAACCGCACCTTAATTATGTGGCAATTAAACACAGTTTTCCCATGTCAGATACCCCCACGTGGGTGAGTAAGGCAATATAACACAAGTAGCGTCTCATGGCTTAACTGTTGATGGAAGACAGGAAGCAACAAACTCTTTTGAGCTCCCCTTATCAGTTTGATATTAAATTTTGAATTATATTCAAAAGAGGGATTTAACTGTATTTTAAAATCTCATCAAGTGCTTGTTGTTTGTTCGCTTGCCGGATTCATACAACTATGTTTTATTCATGCAATTATATGTACTAATAAAACATACAAACAAACATTTATCATATATCACATGCATAATCAAAATAAATATGGATGATTACGACATTTTCCTAATTGATCCACGTGAGCCATTCGTGGATCTCAAGTCCGTCTAAGGTGATGCAAGTTTGTAATGCAATCCTATTACATTTTTGCTTCCATTATACATGTCTTGATTCTTGATGCTCCATCTTCAATCTTGATGTCCCACTAATTCTAATGATTTTACATTTAAATCGTGCAAACAAGAGAATATGGATACAATTCCGGGGTGGGATACATCAGAAAATAGAGAGAGCAGGCTCGCAGACCCGATAATCAAAATCACAATAATAATGCCTAAACATTCACCTAAGCACATTGGTCAAGGCCCGTAATCATCCATCATGCAATCACAACATATGTAATTAAACATTAAACTAAACAATTACATCATATGTAATTGTACTAATTACAGCACATGTAATTGGATCACAATAATTAATTTATTCTATCATTTCCCACTAATCGCATCATTAATTGAAAATAAATTAACAAATTAAATAAAATCATTTTATTTAATTTCTAATTAATTAAATTTCAATAAATTGGTAAAACCTCTATTTTACCTTTTAATCATCTTATTAATAGAAAATAAAATTAATAAATTAAATGAAATATTTTCACTTAATTTTTAATTAATTAAATTTTTAATTAATTGATAAAATCCATATTTTACCTTTAATAATAATATTAATCGAAAATAAAATTAACAAATTGAATGAAACACTTTCATTCAATTTCCAATTAATTAAATTTTCAACTACTTGGTAAAATCACTATTTTATCTATAAATCAAAATATTAACCAAAAATAAAATTAACAAATTAAATGAAACATTTTTATTCAATTTTTAATTAATTAAAATTTTCAACTAATTGTAAAATCTTCATATTACACTTAATAAATTACAATCATATTTTAATTAATTAAGTATTATGATTTATTATTTCAAAAATAATATCCGAATAAAACATCTAAAATGACCAAAAATAATTTATGCAATCCAAACAATTTGGACCCAAATTAAATTGTTGATTTAAAATATATTTACAGCCAATTTTCGAATTTTTGGGCAAAATTTTTTTTTAAATTTTTCAATCTGAAAATCGCATTTTCACTATTCATCATCCCTTAAAAACGAAATTAGGGTTAGGCAGCTAGGTTTCCAGCGCCGCCAGCCAATCTTGCCTGCCAGCCCACGTGGGTCGCCTCCTCACCCTCGTCGGTCGGTCGCCGACCATAACTGCGCAGACAACGAGAATCGCAAAGACTCGCGCGATCTTTACCTGCAACAATTGCAGAATACATGGCACCCTTGCTGCTCAACCTTCAATGAGGATCGGACGAAATCGTCTGCAACAATTGCAGATGGTCGCACGAGTCCCGCATACAGATCGACTTGTGCGCTTTATTTCAGTCCAGGAACGCGTACGGGGGTGAAGAAAACAATTTCTCCGCCGCTCCGCCGTTGCCCCCGCCATGAGAGATGACACTTTTGGTTTTCCGGCGATGGGTTTCTGGGTGTTGATTAACTCATTTAATAAATTTTTTATATTTTTCCGCATTGTGTAATTTCGGAAAATCCAACACTATTAATATCACGTGGGGACAATCTAATAAAAATTAAGTATTGAATACATGAGTCAAAGCGCAACCTGGCTCTGATACCACTGTTGAGTTTTCGTACCCCGACCTCAGATCCAAACGCAGCGAAAAATAAACATAAACAGATCTGACCCGATGACGGATCGATCGCGCATGATTCATATATTAACATGCATAAATCGAATACAAATGCACGAAAAGAGATTACCGTTCACTGATGTAATTCTGACGGCAGTGACCCTCGAGTCCAACTAACCTGACCAGACCTACAAGCTCAGAACCAGTGCTAATTTGGTGTTAGCGTTTCATAAGAGTAAATGGAATTATATTTAACCCTAGAGTGATGTCGTATTTATAGTTGTAATTAGCTAATTTGGGCCAGGGTTAATATAAAGCACATCGGGCCAACGTTTGGCTTATAGGGCATTTATGCTAACAGATAATTTTATAAATTTCTCCGTTACTTTTATGTAACATTATTATGAAATTAAAATACTATTGTAGTTGGAGTTTAATATACAAATGAATTATTACAGGATTTTCCAAGATTGTACTTTTGATCTGCTCCACTTTCTTGGCCATCACCTACCATTTACGTGTTGATACATTGACAAGAAAAACCCACCTGATTGTTTTCGTCTTCTGATTAATTGGGTGCAAAACTGCTGTCTTACATTATCCTGAATTTCAGTGGAAAGCATACCACACATTCTGTCAAGTAGAAGTGTTGGAGACCGTGTTCTTTAGATAAATATTTTATTTTATTTGTGTACACGTAAATCTAACAATTTTTTACATCTTTTTACTTTTTACGTCTAAAAAATTATCTATTCTTGCATATGAAGTGTATCAACATAAACTAGGATTGTATTCTATAATCATTATCTAACTTTAATGTAATTTGAAGATGATGCAAGAAAGAGTAGATCCGAATCTTCAACACAAAAATATGCAAGCTTTTCAGTTGAAGAACACCGAGAGTACATTGACAAAGTTTTGGAAAACAGGAAAAGAAAAAGATTAGTTGAATTCCATCATCGCCCTGCTGAACAAGGACGGAAAAAAAAATTGTAATTGGTTGCTCAAGGCCTTAAGGAATCCAGGTAACTATCAATGTACGTTTGTAGGACCAACTCAATTTTATGATTCACGTTCGGAAAAACCTTTGTTTATATCCCTTATGGTTGGATTAGATATGAGATAACTTCTATTGCTTTTGAGTTCATCGCATTTGCAAAGATAATTCCATATACAAGAGCACCCTATGACCGCTTTATTTTTAAACAAAAGATATTTCAAAGAATGGTGTGAAGCGATTCTACCGCAAGTGCACGGTTGTCAAGTTTTAGTATAGTGAAAATTAAGTACGGGTTGTCGAATCCACAGGGGACTAACGTATAAGTACCAAATAAGATTAATAAAATTATATTTAGCCTACAATTTAAGAAGTTTGATTAACTAGAGCTAAAATTAAACTAAAGAATAAAGATTTAAACTAGAAATAATGAATAGGATGGTTCCGGAAATGCAAAGGTAAGTTACTCGAGAAAATTACCGAGCTCGTCGTTCAATTATGTTATCTCTAATGATTCAATAGAATTCTCAAATTATCAACCAATTGATTTTAAAGGTGAATATTCGATACACTCTCTCGAGCTGTAAAGAAACTAACGATAAATTAGAATAAGTCACTCTCGTGCACCTATTTACTAATTCAAAGTTGCATAGATTATCAAAACCTTATAACTCTAAATCTCTCGATTCCAAGTTCTCACGTATGCGATATCATCTCTCGATCTCAATCGTAACATACATCATAAATTAATGGAGCGTGTACAACGTATCTCTCGATCTCGGCTGTAACCCTCAAATTCAATCAAAGCTAGCTAGACTTTGATCTACACCAAGCAATAATTTATGAACAATAACCATCAATGCACTCCAAATACCAATTGAATCAATAATCAACCACAATGAAACTAAAACTCAATATATAAACTAAATTTAATTCAAAATCAAATACATAAGAGTTTTATTGTCTCTCGACCTCAAAAACATCAAATGGAATTGAAAATCAAATAAATTAAAGTTTAGAAATACGATAACGGTGGATGAATCCGTGCGTTGCACCGTGATTTCTTCTCTTGTTCCTTCCTTGCACTCCGGAATTGATTGGTTTTGACTCGGGCGAAGAACCGGAAGAACGGATCTCCTTGGCGGCGGCTAGGGCTCTTCTTTTGTCCAGAAAAATCGTCTGATCTGCTCTCCTTTTTGGAATGAATCAAATTCCCGCTTAAAACCCCCACAATCACGATAAAAAAGGAAAATAAAATCTTCAGGATTTCGCGTCTCGATCGATCGGAAGGTTTTCTCGATCGATCGGTGCACTGTTCATGCCAGCTTTTGAAACTCACTGTCTCGCTCGATCGATCGAGATTTTCCACCGATCGATCGAGACTTTAATAAAATTTGCTCTGGAGTCACTGCCTCGCTCGATCGATTGGAAATTTGTACCAATCGATCGAGACTTGAATTTCTTTGATGCTCAACTCTCTGCCTGGCTCGATCGATCGAGAGTAAATCTCGATCGATCGAGATTCCGAAAATCTCATTTCCTAAATTTCAGTTCTTTCTCGCCTCGATTTCGCCCGTTATCTTCATATTGGCTCATTTCTTCCACTTCCGATCTATTTTCCTGAAACAAACGAATAAACACCAAAAACATAATATCATCCAGGAAAAAGAACGGAAAGTAGGAAGAAATTACAGTTTAAAAACACTCAAAATCTAAGCCTATCAACTCCCCCAAACTTAGACTTGATCGTCCTCGAGCAAGCAATAAGCTCAAAAGAAAAGTTAACTCGATACTAAGCATGAATCATCTTTACAACATACGTAAAATCTCAAGAAATCCTACTTACACATCAATAGAAGTCCTTCAACACTTAACAAGAAGCAATTTCTCCTAAGTTAAACAATACATCGCAACATCGGAACGTGCGTGTGTGCTATTGTCAAACATGAGTTACATACATATCTTTAAGATCAACATGTGCCATATCAACTCCTAGTCAAGATTACTTTGAACTACTCTACAAATTTACTATACATCACTTCTCCACTAATGTAATTATTCCCTAGACTTGGATCAACAGGACTTTAAAAGCTTATAACGTTAGGTCTTTGGTGTCAGCTCCAAAGAAAAGGTAGGATGAATTCAAAGAAGAGAGTACAATAGAATCAGTTCAATACTTTTTTCGCACACTATTGAGCTTCTCTTCAACTTTTTCTAGCCTTGGCCACTTTGGGTCTTATTCAAATTTTCTTTTCAAGGCTTTTCTCTACAACATTTCTTTTTTCTTTGCTCATTCTTTCGTCCTTTTTAAACTCATTTGCATATAACAATTCCGTGCAATGAATGAGATTCATTATACTCTCCTAGGGATGGATAAAATTGTTCTTTTAGGCTCAAACCAAGGGGGTATAATGAGTTTGCCAAGAATGCCGAATGGGGGTCTAATCATATGCAATGCATATACCATTCTTTTTCAATAAGGCTCAAAAGGGGACACTAAGGAATAATGTATACCAGGTAGGCTTGAAAGGCTCAAACGGTCCAAAGATCGCCTAAATCATCTCCAAGTCTAGTTCCTAATTATAAATTTCGCCTCAAAGTGCTTTCAACTAAACTGTAGAGTTATCTAAGATACTCAAGACTCATCATAGTTAACACAAATTTTCAATTTAATCAATACATACTTCACTCAATCATGACTCAATAAGTGCTCAAATTATTCCTCAGTTTTGACATATGGTTAACAAAGGATATAAGCAAACAAGTTAACATTTTTCATGACTCCTATCTAGCTGAGGATTAATTTCATCATGTATTACCGTTGCAAATCCAACTCATCATTTCTCAAGAATAACTCATTTTCTAAAAAAAAATTTGTGATAGCACTCAAGGACGGTTCAAGTGACAATTAAGCACACAACATGCGGATAAAACAAGTTAAACACGCAAGATTAAACACGCAAGCCACTCCCCCAAACTTAACTGAAACATTGTCCTCAATGTTTAAAAGAATCAAAAGGGAAAAAGTAACTCCCCTGATCAAGACGCTTGCATGAGGGTTGAGGAAGTTCGGCTTTTGAAAGCTCCACTGCTGTAAGGGTTCATCGCTCCACTTGAGTACCTCGCAAAAGAAGGATGCTAGAAAAAAAAATCGACAAGAGAGAAAAACAAACTAAATGCAAAATTGAAAATAAAACAAAGCTAAATGCAAAAGGATACGCTTGGGTTGCCTCCCAAGAAGCGCTGATTTCTAGTCGTCGGCTTGACCATCAGAAGCAACCATCAAAGAGCGGTTGCCGCCCATAGTAAGTATCGTATGATACTACTAATGGGTCTTCATATAGTATGCCCTCAAGCTTGGCAAGAGTGTAATGGTGTAAGCTCGTTGCTCCAACAACTTTCTTCATGACATAGTGAGCATGGGAGAATGATTCTTGAATTGGCTTCATCTCATGGATGGCGTTATTGCGGTGAAGCTGGTGCATCGATGAGGAATTCGTATCCACATATGGCCCATAACATGCCTTCATCGATGGGTGGATATCAAATTTCTCGAAAATCTCATCATCCAACTTCACTCTTGGGTCGTTGTCCAATAGGATCTCCTCAGATGCCTTTTCCACTGTAGGCTCAATCACTTCCATAGGCTCAACTTCCCTTGTTCTTCCCCATGAGTCGGATCACTCCCCCAAACTTGATTGGTTGAGTGATCATCATCATGTAACCAGGCCTGATTTGTAGATCTCGTCTCCTCCTCTTGGCAGCTCATTGAGATGGTTTCCACTAGAATTGCAAATTGCTGCTCTAGATGACGTATATAATTGGTCTGGTTCTCTAAACGTTGCTCAGTTGATGCCATGAGTCTAAATAACATATTCTCTGATTGAGCCGTTCCTTCTACAAAAACTATCTTTCTTCGCGCCGTGATGCTCAAAGGTTTGGTGCGTATCATTAGGGTAGTGAGGCTCTGGTGGGTATTGGTGACTCCAACCTTGCAAGGAAGGATCACAATGCCAGTGGTAATCGAAAGTCCGCCATATCATTGAACAGGTTGTAATACACTGTCCTCATCTCTATCAACCAGGGGACTCCCATTCATCAGTGCTCCTTTGAATACCCATCCTCGTGTCTGTGCATCCAAACCTTTGAAGAAATGTTGCAGAAGAGTATAGTTCGAAAAGTTGTGATACCTGAATGTGTCTGCCAGTTCATTGAATCTCTCCCACGCCGAATAAAACGGCTCTGAAATTGTTGGGCCAAATCTTGTGAAGACTTGTTGATGAAGCATCACAAGTACCTCGCAAGAAAAACAAATAACATACTTAAATAAATAATAAAGTTTTTTTTTTCGAAAATAACAAAAAGAAAAAGAAAACAAAAACGCAATAATAAAATAATTGGCTAAATTACAATTAACTAATCTCGTATGATATTATACAGATTAGTCCCCGGCAACGGCGCCAAAAACTTGACCGCTTTATTTTTAAACAAAAGTATTTCAAAGAATGGTGTGAAGCGATTCTACCGCAAGTGCACGGTTGTCAAGTTTTAGTATAGTGAAAATTAAGTACGGGTTGTCGAATCCACAGGGACTAACGTATAAGTACCAAATAAGATTAATAAAATTATATTTAGCCTACGATTTAAGAAGTTTGATTAACTAGAGCTAAAATTAAACTAAAGAATAAAGATTTAAACTAGAAATAATGAATAGGATGGTTCCGGAAATGCAAAGTAAGTTACTCGAGAAAATCACCGAGCTCGTCGTTCAATTATGTTATCTCTAATGATTCAATAGAATTCTCAAATTATCAACCAATTGATTTTAAAGGTGAACGGTTTTCGATATTATTCGATACACTCTCTCGAGCTGTAAAGAAACTACGATAAATTAGAATAAGTCACTCTCGTGCACCTATTTACTAATTCAAAGTTGCATAGATTATCAAAACCTTATAACTCTAAATCTCTCGATTCCAAGTTCTCACGTATGCGATATCATCTCTCTATCTCAATCGTAACATACATCATAAATTAATGGAGCGTGTTACAACGTTATCTCTCGATCTCGGCTGTAACCCTCAAATTCAATCAAAGCTAGCTAGACTTTGATCTACACAAGCAATTAATTTATGAACCAATAACAATCAATGCACTCAAATACCAATGAATCAATAATCAACCACAATGAAACTAAAACTCAATAATATAAACTAAATTTAATTCAATCAAATACATAAGAGTTTTATTGTCTCTCGACCTCAAAAACATCAAATGGAATTGAAAATCAAATAAATTAAGTTTAGAAATACGATAAACGGTGGATGAATCCGGCTGCACCGTGATTTCTTATCTTGTTCCTTCCTTGCACTCCGGAATTGATTGGTTTTGACTCGGGCGAAGAACCGGAAGAACGGATCTCCTTGGCGGCGGCTAGGGCTCTTCTTTTGTCCAGAAAAATCGTCTGATCTGCTCTCCTTTTTGGAATGAATCAAATTCCCGCTTAAAACCCCCACAATCACGATAAAAAAGGAAAATAAAATCTTCAGGATTTCGCGTCTCGATCGATCGGAAGGTTTTCTCGATCGATCGGTGCACTGTTCATGCCAGCTTTTGAAACTCACTGTCTCGCTCGATCGATCGAGATTTTCCACCGATCGATCGAGACTTTAATAAAATTTGCTCTGGAGTCACTGCCTCGCTCGATCGATCAGAAATTTGTACCAATCGATCGAGACTTGAATTTCTTTGATGCTCAACTCTCTGCCTGGCTCGATCGATCGAGAGTAAATCTCGATCGATCGAGATTCCAAAAATCTCATTTCCTAAATTTCAGTTCTTTCTCGCCCTCGATTTCGCCCGTTATCTTCATATTGGCTCATTTCTTCCACTTCCGATCTATTTTCCTGAAACAAACGAATAAACACCAAAATCATAATATCATCCAGGAAAAAGAACGGAAAGTAGGAAGAAATTACAGTTAAAAACACTCAAAATCTAAGCCTATCACCCTACAATTACATATTCAAATAACATAAAATACTAACTGCCAAACAAATTCAATCACCAATTCTACAATTCACAAAGATGATAATAATAATAATAATGATAATAATAATAATAATAATAATAAAATAATAATATAATGGATCTGATTAGTGTGATTATATTAACTGTAATTAATTCCAATTCTTCCATTCAGCTCCCTGCATTTAATCAGGAAAAGACTAAACATAAAAGCTAAAAATACAATTTTCTAGGAAATAATCAGCAAAGATATGATTATCTTAAGAGATCTAAACAAATAACTATCTTAAAAAGATAGAATTATATTTATGTAATGTTGTAGCATAACAAAATACTAAATATAATTAGATTAAAGAAACTATTAGATGGACAATTGTATGTAAGTTAAATTAATGATTTGCATAATAATTAATTTTGGAGATTGATGTCCGGTATTGGTTTTTTTTAACACACTTAGATGTCTAAATAATTTGAGATTTAAAAGTGAATATGAGATTGAATGTAAAATCAGTTTCTATAAAATATCTCAGATAATTACATTAATAAATTACATTCATCAAATCATACAATTCATAAACTTCATACAATATTAAAAGAAACAAATAATTCCAGATAATTACAAAGTGTAAAGCTAAAACAAGTAGCCAATCAATAAAGTCATCGATCGTTATCTGGAGCCTCTATGCACAGCAGAACACACATCAAGGCATTTGATTTGTAAGAAATTCCACACGACATTGAATATGTACTTACACTATTAAATAACTGACATGCATCGATATGACGTATACATGTGTGATATGATTATGTTGTAATTATGATTCATTACAGTTATGATGTAGACTCGGGGTTCGGATTGACCGAGCAGGATAGTAAGCCATTTGTGAATGAAATTGTGAATGAAACTTAGTTGGAATTAACAACATGAATATGTATATGTGAGAAATTAAAGAAGGGGATTTCCTAACATAGACATATGCTAATGCATCACATAGTGGATATGTCCTTACATTTACCATGCATTTGAGGGGATTTGCATTTGAAGTTGAGTTTGCATGTGGTGTGTATCTGAGTTGCATGTCATGTGAATTTGAGTTTGTGGTAGAGGAGCTTATATGAAGGTAGAATCAGATTGTAATCACATAGTACACCATTTCTCACCTACAATTCTCTACACAAGCCCCTCTCCAAAACCCTTGCTTATTCTTGCATCTTTTGCTTGGATTTCACTTGGTAATCAAGCTAGGAAGTTGAGTGAAGTGACTTCATCTTTCTTGGTAAGAATTTCATAGCATATGATGTATATGGACTTAGTTGATGGAAACTTGAAGCATGTGGTTACTATCCTTATATGACTTGAATTGAGACTTGTTATCATGCAAATGATTGAGTTGTAGTGATATAGAAACATGTTTAACTGAAGGGATATCATCCAAATAACATGTTTGAATGTGAATTTTCGAGTTGTAGGAGATATAACCTGGAGATAAGCTCAAAATCGTAATGTTCTGAATTTTCTGAACATCGGCGATCGATCGCGAGCCCTATGGCGATCGATCGCCGAGAACAGAGAAATAATAAGGCGGTGAAAACATATGGCGATCGATCGGTGGAAAGCAGGCGATCGATCGCAAGGAAACAGAACACTTTGGCGATCGATCGCGAGATAGTGGCGATCGATCGCGATGAAACATAACAGTTTGATGATAGATCGGTGAAAGTGGCGATCGATCACCATGGTTAAGATTTTGAAAAATGTTAGATTTTTGTAGAATTTGATTTTGAAGCCTACTGTAACATTCATATTGTTGTAGCATCATCACAGGGGACGTGGCAACGAGGCGGATATTGACGCCTAATTTTTATCTTTTGTGTCGCATAACATGTATGTTTTGACGTACGAGTATATGATATTGTTGTGATGATGATGTGAGCATGGTATCATATGATTAGTTACATCATATGCATGTGCATTCATGATATTGATATTGTTGAGATGGATGCCACGATAGATGTGTAGCATATGCTTTGGCTGAGATCGGTGCCACAATAGATATGCCAGTGTTGGACATATGGCTGGGATTGTTGCCATGATAGGTATGCTACACATGCTTTGGCATGAGAGGTATACGTCGGTTGGGTATATGCTCTGGCTGTTATAACATGTGAGGACGGTACTATGATATGTGTTGCTAATATGAAGATGTGAGGAGGTCCCACTGACATATTGAGCTGAGATAGGCATATCATATTGGTCTGGTTATAACAGGATGAGGAATGAGACATGACATGACATATTTGCATTTGATGATGCATGATACATGACAATCACGGTTGATGTTTATAGTGCTTTATCGTTTATGTTTCTTATTGATATCGCACTAAGATAGTTGTTTATCTATACTCATGTTGTGTGATTGTTTCTGTAGGGACTCATAGACGTGGGAGGACGGGATTGTGAGTCTTATTCCGCTGCGAGCTGAACCACTGCTTAGGAGTTGTAGTGATCTAGTTGTTTTGCTTTACAGATGTTGTATATTATGACATAGTTTTGTCAACTTGTAACAACCTACATAAGTAAACTCTTAATCAGTGTATGATTTACTTAATTCTTACTCACATATGTATAAATGAACTGATACATAATGGATTAATTAACGAGGACCCCACAATAACAATATTGACAAATTAAAATTTATAGAAGAGAAGATTGTGCAATTTGTGATAAAACAGATAAACTACATAAACATATTTGAGGTGGAAAAATAGCTCAAATAATTTTTTTTCAACTATTAATATTACATGTTCATCCACAAGAATTAGCTTTCTGATTTGTTTTGAATTCTGTTTTGACAAAAGGCTGCTTCCTTGTCGTATCAACGTAAGGAGGAGCATTACAATCTTTTGATTCTGTTGCAGGGAGTCAACAGAAGACAGTTTTGATTTGTCCATTGAACTCATCATTTTTCGATTCAAGTTTTTTAAAGATTTAGGACAAGAAAGTATACAAGTTTAGCTTTATTCTTTCTAATATGGGACCCAAACATAAATACTGAATACTTTATAAGTTGTTCGCAACCTTTAAATGATGACTATAATAGCAAGAAGTTAAGAAATCATTAATTTAGCAGTTTTTTCGATTGAATAGCATTTAAAAAAATTCAAAACGGTAATTAGTTAGCTGTTTTGTGTGTAGTTACAAAAAAATGGTAAGGTCTTGGGTGAGGACAATTCTGTGCATTTATCAAGTCAGCTGTTTATATTTGAAGATAAAGCCATTAAAAAATGTAAAATTTTAATATTACTAAATTAAGTGCCAAATTAAAACTCTACGTTAGAAAATAAAAAGACTTCATTTTTTCAGAGTCAAATTATTGGATTTTACATGCGGCTTAACATAAAATACTCTAGTTTGATAAAGGTTTGAAATTACATTTGTTCACACCTTAATGACTGTCATACATTTGAAAATAATCTCCTATGCTAGTGAATTTCGAAGTATAGCTGAAGATATTTACTTGTGATTGTTGGAAAAAATAACACATAATTAATTTCTTGCTTCTTGAAGCATTGAGGGAGGTGGTCAATCATCGATATCGGTGAAACAGTTGACCCAAAAATCTCCACAAACATCCTGTGATCATATGATTAAATTCATGAATAATATTTGATTAATAATTAATATAGTGAAAAAAAATAAAAAAAATTGTTAAAATATATAGAACGTGTAACACTCATTCGCAATAATATTTATGTTCTATAATAATAGCTACGTGACGTTAAAATTGTTTCGAACATGGAAAAGTTAATAAAATGTACGTTACAAAATAATAGAATAGTTCAACAATTTACTATTTTATTTAATATTATTGAAGTTGATTTATTTGATAGTATGGATACATATTATACAATTCTA